>JAOTNS010000867.1:0-66206 GCA_028476615.1 Culter alburnus
CAGTGAGAGTTGAGCGTCCAATAGCGGCTTCTTATTCATTGTTAGTGATGTAAAGATAGGAGTTTTTATTATTTTATTGTATCTGCTGCTACTATGGTGGATGATTTGCCTAGCACAGACGAATGATATAATCATCTTATCATCAATCTCGTCGTTATCTGGATACTCGGGTAAGTCAATCTTTTTTACGTTTACAAAATCAATATAAGTAACATTACTTCTTTTGTTTTTTCAGATGGAGAGGTATTTTAGAGCTCATTTAGAGCCCACTTTATACAAGTTGGGTAAAGTTGAGTTGTATTTCGCCCATTCGACATCTGTATTCAATAGCCTTGTTAATCACACCCTACAGTGGACATTCAGTGGAACATTCCAAGTAAATATGCCATTAAAACACTACTTGCCTATTTTGATGACTGTGCAAAATGTGTAAGTTGACAATCATTTGTTGTCAAATCAGTCGCTGCTTAAAATTCGCAAACATTCATTTTATTGCACATTTATGGAAGTCTGAATTACAGAAGTTCCGAATGCGATATAACTTTCTCGACTTTCTAATACAAATATAAACCAACTTTACTCAAGTCTTTATACAGCATTTTGTTTGTCTTGATTTAACCCATCATTACAGGATCTGGTTATGGTCTGTACATACAGCCTTGGATTAGATTTTAAGGGGATTTTAAAGGTAAAAGTCTTTCTTTAATAATAATATATATAAAGTAGTGCAAAAGTCTTAGGACACCATTAGATGTTGTTTTAGCAATGGGATAGTGACCATATAATTTTTATTAGAATATGACCAGGAAATACTTTTAATTTGTAAGCTTATTAAAAAAACCAGAAAAAAAAAAAGACTTCTACAGGCTAAAGTGGCAAATTTTAGTGACCTCTCCTTACACTTGAGTAATAGTGATAACCTGGCTCTCTCAAACCTAAATGGAATGGAAAATGACTGGAAAGGCCAAGAAAACTTTCAAATCTGATCAGAAGTTTGTCCTTTGAAAAAAAAACTGGAAGTCCCTAGGGGTCACACTAAATACTGATTTTTGCTTATAGAATCCATTTTTGTTTGTCTGATTTTTTGTGGTGCATATTTCACTGTATTTTCTGTTTGCATTGTTGTAATAAAGACCAAAAAATAACATGGGGTGGTCCATTAAAACATTGCTAACACACACAACTAAGACTTTTGCACAGTACTGTATGGCCCAAATGCAAAACCTAATATCTGAAGTAATTATGGCTAAAATGATATATAATTTGTTTGCAATAAATATTTTAAGTCTGCATAATTTGTTATGTGGGAATTCAAAGCAGTTTGTATTGTTAGATTATAATACATCTGATTTCTTATTTTCCAGGGAGTGGAGAAACTTTTCCATTAACAAAATTCTCATGCTGACCCAGAGGAGGGAGTGGTAGCCCCAGAGATCTACTGTCCCCATCAGACAAGAATCTTATTTTGTTCAGACACATCACCTTTGACTGACTGGGATCTTGATCTTCAGACACCTGATATTATGCAAATTTTTTTTTTTTTTTTTTTTTTTTTGAGCTCTAGATTAAAACAAGACACAGTTCACAAACACACAAGAGGTTGTACTTTACTCTTATTAGTCCATACTGATTTTGGATTAGCATACCAACAACATATGAATGTTAAAGTGATAGTTCACCCCAAAAAAATAGTTCACCTCATATATTTTACTCACCCTCATGCCGTCCAAGATGCATATTACTTTCTTTCTACAGATAAACATGAATTAGGATTTTTAGGAAAATAATACATGTCTTCGAGTCCTAAAGACACAGTAATCCATGCGACCCCAGTGGATGAAACAATGTCTTCTGAAGTGAAACAATAGATGAGAAAAATACTAATAGTTTAAACTGTTTTAATTATTAACAATCGTTTCCCACCAACCATCATACGTGTATGGGTTACAGTCCACTTATGGGCTCACAGAGATGGACTATTTTCTTAAAGATATTTGTGCTTATGTGGAGAATGAAAGTCATACAGTCAAACCAAAATGTATTCAGACAACATGAACATTTCATTCCATTCATTAATACAGTTTATTCACTATAGTTTAAAAAAATGGTAATAAAATGAATTTATGAATTTTACACATGTATTCTATATGTTATGATATGTTAACTAAATAAAATAACTAAATAAAATTATTAGAATGATAAAAAATGGCAACAAGGTCATTCTTTGTGTGGAGTACTGAAATGCCCTTTGAGGTCTATACCGTCTTACAGCAAGCCACGACTGTTATTTCCATATTGCTTGAATCCTTCAGAATTGAGTGATCATTAATTGTGATGGTGTATGTGCATATGCTAACAATGGGTAGAGTGATGGCCATGGTTGCCAACCTTGATTACCTGGTTGGAGTGAGACTTTCTTGACGGCTGAATATATACATGTATATGATACTAGTATTCTCTTTAAATTGTAACAGCACAACCTAATCAGGCCCAACAATAGAGAAGAATCATCAGAAATAATCAAATATTCTCCGAAAACATTGGACATTATGCAATATTTTCAGTATTATAACCTTTAATGTACAATTAAACCTCAAGACATTCATTTTCTCTCGCGTTTGATCTCTCACGCTCCTAAAAGTTTATGTCGACAAAGTAGAAGCCGCAGATAAATACAGATAAAATTCAAAAACAAAACTCATATCTTTAAATGAAATAAGAAGCCGCTTACAGACGCTCACCTCCACACATGTAATTGTAAACACAACGCTGACGTCTTCACTTCCAGGTCAAGTAGAAGCTGTCAATCAAAAACTCAGAAGCCAATGAGAACACACCACTGCTGGCCCCGCCCCTGTGAGAGATTTGTGCCAGAAAAACGAAAGAAAACTCTGGGATCGTAAACGAAAACTTCAGAAGCATAAATGAAAACTCTGGAAATGCTTTTGTAAGTAAAGATCAGTGAAAGAAAGAAAAGAAACTGTTAGCAAAACATGCAGTGTATTAAAAACAAAGTCAAACATTTTGCCTGCGATTTATTTTTTTAAGTTTCAAAGACATTTTATTCAGTTTCAATTTATATTTTTATTAGTTTTTTTGAAAAGTTACGTTCATTATTTTTGGAACAAATGTAATTCCATATCACTGGAGGGGGGTAGATTGATTGAAAGAATTGTAATATCAATTGAAAAACAGAGTAAAGAAAAATCATTGCACAGTAAACACTTGTGCTTCAGAAGTACACCCAGCATTGGCTGAGGTACCTGCTAAATTTTGAGCTAAACATAAGAATAAAGTGGTCCTGTTTGTCAGAGAGTGTGTTGAGATTACAGACTGGGCTGAAAAGAGTGACAATGTGAGTTACAGTGAGAAGGTGGTAGCTTTTATGAAAGAATACAAGGGAGAAGTCAAGGTGGGAAGAATTGTGACTATCTACACAGGTGCCCATTGTTAGGTTGGGGTGGTAGACGATCTTTGGGGTGCTGTGGTTTGAATTTCTGTTTGTGCTCAAAATAATAAAAAAGTTTCTGTTTCTTTAGGAAGTGCTGGAGCAGACACAGGAGATTGTGTGTAATCTGTTATCTGAAAAATAACCTTGATTTTTCTAACTCTTTACAGAGCATGTTCAGAGACAGAGAAAGCTGGAGAAAATCTGGTTGCAGAATTAAAGATAGATTTTAGTTTAGTGTTGATGGCAAATGTTGTTTAGAGAAACCACTATGATCAATTGATGAACAATACATCAAAAAAAAGGATGGTAACTAACGAATGTATGGCTGAAAATATGCCTGAAAATTTTAAATTAGGTTGGAAGAACACATTTTTGGGAATAGAAGGGGCTAAACAACGAGTGACATCAACAGAATTGTGTGAACACGACATGTTGAACTGTTGCAAAGAAATGTTTTCTATCCTGTCTAAAGTTTGTGTACAGGTGAAATCAGCTCAAGAAATTCCAAATCACCACTGAGGTTGGACAATGACATCATGGGCTACAAAATGGATCTGTTGTGATAAGATGTTATAGAACCTAAATTTGCATGCTATATGTCTGTAAAATGAAGAATTTCTATGATTGGGTGATGTATCTGAATTTGTTGTTTGTATGAAGATCAGAAATGAAGAGCATAAATGTGACGTAAGAACTTAAATTTACTGTATAAGATACTTAAAGATGAATATGGATGATTAGTGGTTAATCCTCAAAGAATGTGATAGTAAAATGTGACCGAGGTATTTGACTTCATGGTAAAGCCCATTCTTTATCTATCCTATTTAGCTTGCTAAAACACATGGTCTATCCCCACAGAAAAAGCCTTAAGCATTTTCTAGCTTTCTTCACAAATTTAAGAGTGTGATGTGAAATGAAGTAGAAGTAATCATTAGTTATCAATGAATGATAAGAAGAGGGAATTGTTGTGGAAATTTTAATTTTTCATATGCTTTTTACCTGTATTCTTGTGAAATATGATGCTTATGGAACATGATATGATGTTGGCTTAAGTGGTAATGTTCAACATAGTGTTAACATAGATGTTAGAAGTAGAAAGAGCAAGATATGGTATGGGGTGGGTTAGACTTTGACGTAAAAGATATAAGTGGTCTTGGGTAACACAGACCTATGATCTTTAAAAGATACCCCTGACAGAGATATGATCTTTAAAAGAAAATTTTTAAGATATGAAAAAGAACATCTTTAAGTGACATACGTGGAGGAACAAAGGGTCAGAATGACCATATATGGAAGGGAGAGTTTAACCTTGAAGAGTTAAGGAGAAGTATAAAGGTGCCCAGGAAAAGGATTGTGTTATTCTTACACTCTGTGGTTTCCAAGTGAAGCTGTCATGACTGTTTGAATCTTTCTTGCAAGAAATAAAACGTTAAAAGGCTCTTGGGTCTGAGTTTGTTTCTTACACAGTGAGTTGCTGTCGATTTTTTGCCACAACAAAGGCTATAAAAACAAACATGAATGTAACTGTGTAGTATATGCTATAAATTATGTGCAAAAAAGGGGTCAAATCACATTAGGCCTAGGCTACATTCTAAAATTGTACCTTTACAATCTAAAAACAAAATGTTTTTGAAGCAGTTTTTGAAGTTCGAAATTCTACATATGACATAATTATGTTCACCGACAAAAACAAATTTTCAACAAATATTTTGAGCAAAATGTATTTTACTCAGATTGAACTCCGTCTGTTCGGCGCGCGGCGGCGCTCGTTCACGGAAGTTTGTGCTTGCTGAAGGCTCGTCCACGCCTGACTGCAAAATGGAAATATTTTCTCGACTTTCTAACTTTTACAGATGGAGAATTTGTCTGTGAAATGTAAATTATGCACTGAGGAAATTATTAAATGTCACTTCAGCTTAAAAAAAATTATTAATAGAGGTATGTTTGTTTCCACCAATCGCTGCACAAGTTAAGGTTACGTATGATGACGAAAGCACTTAGTGCGAGCCCTCCCGGAACCCATAGAGATTGCATTGCAGTGCCTGTTTGTGTGGAGAGTTTTGCCCTGCGTTCCATTCAGAAGGGCTCATAGCCTATGCCCTAATCCCTTCAGAGGGTTTACCCTCCGGAGTGAGAGCTTCGAAGGGATGAAGGGTGTAGGGGTAAAAAAAACTGTTCTTTTGGAACGCACTTCAGCGTCATCTTAACGAGACAATCAAGGATGATAAATTGTGCAAGCTGCGCCTTTTGTTTAACGTTATTATTTATTTATTTATTTATTTTAGGTTTACCGCATGTAGGCTATATTGTATCTATGTATTTGAAACATTTGAATGGACTGATAAATGAGCTGTAAAGTATTTTTTTTTTTTTGAAGTACAATGTCATTTTGACCATAATAATGTACCAAATCTAACTCGTATAAATATTGCAGTAGTACAGAAAAATATTATACATACCTTTATAGTTAAAATCGAACTCCTAACCTCCTGTACCCATTCTGTGACGTCAAACAACTTCCCTGTGCAAAGGATCATGGGGGCCCGAAGTGTCCATCAGTTGTTCCCTTCGAAATCCTTCATTCCGAAGGGCCCTTTTGAAGTGGCCAGTTTTGAGCACTTTGGTTTGGAACGACCCTTCAATATGGCGGCCATGATTATTTTCACTCCGAAGTGCCCTTCGGAGGGCGATATATCCCGTTTGGAACGCACCGGGAATCTGTGAAGCATGTAGTAATGGAGTGTGTAATTCATAGTGATGCAAGAATCCGCATGTTTTCTGATCTGTTGGAGTCTGGATTCCCATCTATATCTTTGAAATCAATTCTTGAAAAGGATTTTGAGACCACAAAGATTGTTATATACTTTACTTCACACTGGACTTTATAAGAGGATTTAATATATAAGATGGAGTTAATCAGATGACCTGAGGGCAGCAATACGCCTTTGAAGCGTCTAAGCTGCCGCAAATTACACTAGAAGAAGAAGAAGAAGATCTGCATCTGCCATCCATTCCTCCAACCACCAGAGGGAGCCATCTCCTGAGTACTGAATACTGCTGGTTCTTCTTGCATCACTTCGTGTTCCTATCTGTAAAAAGCCATGCTGTTTGTTCATCATGTTGCGAAGAGTCTTTACCGTGCGTTTTTGTTACCCTGTTTGGTTTGCCACGTGTATGTTTCTCTCCCTGTTCTTGACCATGGTTTTTGGAATACGACCTTGGATTAGTTTGCTGTTTGGATTGCCGCTACTGTTATCGACCCTGTGTATGCTTATTGAACACGCTGCCTTTCTTGAACCATACTTTGTTTGTGCCACTTTACAAATAGTAAAGTGTTCATGTACCTAAATAATATCTGCATAATAATATCTTCACAATTATGAAAAGAACACATGATAGTAATGGAACTGGAACTGACTTCTGTCCAGGTTGTCACAGCATATCTTGTTTACTGCCCTTGAAACAATTCAAATATAAACGATTATTATACATCTAAATATAACTTTGCCATGCTCATTTTAGCCCCAGTGGTGAACACAAATGTTCAGAAAATTCTGCCAGAGTCAAATTTAGATTTTGTTTTATTCCTCAAAGAATCAGCGTATTTGAATGAATCAGATGATTAAATGATTCAATTAGGCTACCCATTCATAATTACAGTATTTTGCTACATTAAATGAATTATTAACATTTTGCACAAACCGGTTGAATAAAGGATTTAACTCACAGTGACTTGCCGCCACCTACTGGTGGCTTTAGTTCCAATAAATGTCTAAATATGTATAAATTGATCCTAGATCAGGTAAAAATCATACTTAGCAGCGAACCATTGAAACCAGCGAACCTTCATGCACAGGTAGTGCATGTTGTAACTGCTTGGGCACTTTCCCATTGAGAATGGACAACAAATTTCGATCGAAAGTATCCAGATAGAGATTTGTTGCCCATTCTCAATGGGAAAGTGCTCAAGCAACATTGCCCGGCAACATTGTTCAAAAATGTGTATCATCACCATTACAATGTGCCGCGCTATTATAATGCTGTTCTATGACGTTAGTAATATAATTCACATTAATTACTTTTATTAATTTTATTGAGAAACAATGAGAAACAGGTAAATAAAAACTGAGAGTCTTCAGAAATGTTAAGTTTATTTCAAGAAATGTATTCTGGCTCGTCTGTTCTCTTCTCATATATTTGCCCACATTGTTTTGAATTATACTGTAGCTGTGTTTAGTGGTTTGTTCATTGTCAAACTCAAAAATTTGTAATTTTTAATTTTTAAAAAATGCCATTATTTTATATGAAAATATATAAGCTAATTGTATTTTATTGACAAACTATTTTAGTTTGTCTTGTATATATTTTTTAAATTATATATTAGGCTAATATTTTAAGCTGTCATATAGGTTATGCTACAAAGTACACCATGTTGTGTGAAATTAATGTGGAAAAAAGTAATTACTACTTAGGCTAAGTTTACGGTTGTGCTCCGCTCTCCCCTACTTTTTGGGCACGGTAAGCGAATTGGTAAGCGAATTGGTAAGCAGCGAATTGCGGACATCTCAGTTATTTATTTATTATTATTATTATTATTATTTATTGTATTAATTTTTCATGTTTTGTCTTCATTCATTTACATTTATGGAGAATTTACCCATAACGTCTATTTTCGATAGTTCATTTTTTCTCAGCCATTTGACTATCAACTAGGCTATTCAATGTTTATGAGTAGTTCTCTCATAATAGGCTATAGTGCACACGCTTCTGGTGAAATGTGAAATCCTGCCTAGTTTATGCGTTGGATTTCAGATCATCCCGTTGTTCCAACTTGGATGGCCAGACTTTTCGCTCCGCAATATTTGCATAAAGAGAATGTAGACTTCCCCTAATTTGCATAGAAGTGAACATTTCCTGAATGAACCGAAAGCAGGTGTGACGCTGTTCAGGAAGAGACGCGTACAGGCTCTAAACAGGTAAGAAACCGACGAACCTGTAATCATTAAACGAGTCAATTGATGCATATGTTTGAACATAAAACTTTTGATCTATTTTAAAATAAAATGTTGCCTTGAACTTTAGAGTAGGCTATTACTGTATGTGCTTTGATGATTGGGATTGTTTCATAAAGAGAGGTCAGTTTTCAACTCTGGCCTCACACGAGGCTTCATGAATAGGCTAGATTAGCTACTTTTTATTTATAGCGCCATGTTTTGATTCATCTAATTATCTGAACGGTGTTGTGTGATTTTGTGTTATTTACCCAATAGATATCACAGTCTGAATTCAAGAATACGGGAGAAAAGCAATGGCATCTTCTCAAGGTAAATCTGTTTTGGAAAGCTTTATTATTTTACAGTATTCATTCCAGCAGCATACTGCATCACATTACAAAGTATGAATATCACCAAGCCTTCCAGAATATTTCACCCCAAAAATAACAATAAAATATTTTACATAAAGAAATCCTATTTTACAGGAATATGTGAAATAAATTCTATGAATCAAAACTGAGCATATTGAGAATTACAAACAAATGTTAAACTTTCAAAATAAAACATTAAAACACATTATGGTTTTTAATTGTTCTTAATTTTCTTTATGAAAAACATTCATTTCAGTTAATCAGACCTGTATACATACATGTATACATGTTTCTCAACTGATTTTGGTTATATTTAGTAGGCTATATTTTACAGTGGAATTTATGCCGATCCATAACAGTACCAAACAGGAGTGTCGCTAATCTTTTGTAACATTTAGTAACTGTAGAACCATGAGTCCATACTATAAGATTCCTTCCTTCAGTGATTTAAAAAATGACCACTCTGCCTGCCAAATAACAATTACCGCAACACTAAAACCAGTTGAGAAGTGTACAAGCAAAGGTCAGGATCAAACACATTAAAAAAATCAATAAACAATAAACAAATCAAACACATTTGATCAAAGCTTATTCACTTATTCATAATCACGTATTGTTCATAGTGCAAGAAATTAACTCTAACAACAAAATCAAAGCCATTTATTAATACACTGTAAATTATGCTTATCAGGTATGGGCAGTATTTATGATACATGTATTTCAAATACGTATTTCAAATACAAAATAGTATTTTTGTAATTTGTATTTGATAGGGTTGATTAAAATGGCTTTGTATTTTGTATCAAAATACTTTAGTGTTTTGTATTTTTGTAGTTTTAAAATACTGTAAAATACTTTGCAAGAAGTCTACATGATGACATCATAAAAATAGTTTGCCCAGACTTGTTGAGTTCGGAACAGATGTTAAGTTTTGGTGTTCGTTTTAATAGCCTAGGCTAAATAGTTTACCGATTTACATAATGTTCTTGAAAATTATTATACCGAGCAGCAGCCCCCTATATTTATGATTAACAATCAAATGATTAATTAGTGCTATGAATACAGGTGCCATCAGTTGTCTTCTTATGAATGACTTGTTTGTCATTGAGTCAGTGTTGCTGATGCAAAGTAGGCCCTTCGTTACCAAACACCAAATAATAAATTAGGATACAATTATGAGTCATTTGCAAACAGTTAAACATTAAACTGTGGGTTACTATAAAACTAACCTTCATCTGGGAGATCACAGGGATATGTGAATATTTGATCTGTTAAAGCCACAATATGTACATTTTCGCCGCTAGAGGTCGCTTATTCTGTGGCTTATCCTTGTTTTTGTGGAATCATGGGATGTGTTGTCTTTACGTCTACAGACAGTGGAAAAGAATCGGAATGGGACTCAGAAATCATGTTTATGGATGAGAGTATTAACGTTACTGTAGTATGAAGCAGAGCAGGGCCGAGTGATGTTGGAGCTGAACGAGACCGCTGGAGTAATTGCTAAAGAGAGACAAACGCGTCGAGAGAGACGAACGCGACGAGAGAGACGAACGCGTCGAGAGAGCAGTGGAACTTTTATTATGCCAAGGTCGCCGGTCTAGCATATGTGGGGTAACGCAGCGCTGTTTATCATATTACATATATTTGTGTTGAAAGTTGTTATAATGCTACTCTGCGTTCGCTCAGCGGCTGCTATGAGACACTTGTTGCACACTGCAGTAAGCTAGATCGATATTAGACATGGTAAAACATGGTACTCGCGGTAAATCAAGAAAACGAGATTTAAACAAGAAGCTGTATAACATGATTAGTTTTCTGTCGATTAATGAATCCAAACAGTTCCTCATCTGTCTAATAAAACATATAATATATTACATATAATATGTTTTATTAGGCAGATGAGGAATATAAAGCGTCTTTGGTGTTTCCATGGTTTCTACAAAATAAAACCAGAAATCGAGGGTAACACTGGTATGATGTCATTGATAGGTGACGCACGGACACAGCCCGTGTCCTGGTTAAAATTGCTTATTTCTCTGGATTTAAACATTCTTGGAAACATTTGGGATAATGTAAGTACACAAGTCCATAAAATATATAGCATTGTTCTAGTGGTTTTTGGATATTTTAATCAAAAATCCTACTGTACATATTGTGCCTTTAACTGGTGGCATATGTCAGATTTATTGCATGACTCAGGCAGAGAAAAGCTATCAAACATTGTTTATTTAATCAACTACTTCAGTGTAATGGTGAAGGGATAGATCAAATAGGCTAATTGAATTTCATGCTTCCTTGTAAAAGTGTTTTTTAGTATTTTTAAAACACAAAAATACAGTAGTTTATTTTGATACATGGTGTGGCGGCTGTATTTTGTAGTTTATTTTGATACACTTATAATGAAGGTATTTGGTATTTTATTTTAAAATACATTTTGATGTATTTTTGCCCAATCCTGATGCTTATAGGCAGTAAGCCTTATGTAGGTCATACAGTACACAACATAAACGAATACACCCCATCTAAACAAAGAAGCACTGTTAAAAAAAAATGCTGCTTGTTAAATTTACTTAATTACAATAAGTTAAAGTAACACTATTTGCTAAACATTTTGTTTCTACTTAATTTAATTGTCCATTCTACTTAAATATGTAGAACTGAAGTTTACTTTTTTTTGTACCTAAATCATTTTTGTAATATTAAAGGCACAATATGTAATTTTTCACCGCTAGAGTTCGCCTATTCAAAACAAAGGCGTAGCTTGATGACGCTGAGATTGAGCGCGGAATCATGGGAGATGCTGTCTTCAAATCACAGCCGGGGGAAAAGAATCCGATCTGACTCAGGCAGAAATCATGTTCATGGATGAGATTATTAATGTTACTGTACTATAAAACAGAGCAGGGCCAAGTGCTGTGGGAGCTGAATGAGTCGCCGCTTCCGTATGTGGGGTAACTCAGTGCTCTTTATCATATTAGATACATTTGAATGTGTTGAAAATGATGTTATAACGTTACTCTGCGTTCGCTTGGCTGCTATGAGACACTTGTTGCACACTGCTGTAAGCTAGATCGATATAAGAATATCATATATTAATATAATTTTAAAAAAAATGAGATTCAAATAGTAAAACTAAACGTGTTGAGCTATATAACATTGATTAGTTTTCTATCTATAAATGTATCCAAACAGTTGTTCCCTTGTTTAATAAAACATAATATATTAAAGGGTCTTTTGTGTTTCCATGGTTTCTACAAAATAAAACTAGGGCTGTGTTCAGCCCCGACAAAACGTTGCAAAACGTTTTTTAAACGGAAATCGTGGTGCGTTGAACACCCTGTTCTGATGACGCAGGATTTGCAACTATGGCAGCTGAGAAGGCCATTCTTTGTGTTCTTTTTGAAGAATTTTCGGAGCCTGATGAAGCCGGTATAAATACGTGTTTAATACTGCAAAATACACTCGATGTTACAGTCATTGCCCTTGCCGTCCAGAATAAAAGAGAACATCCCAATGGAGTGAAGGGATTTGTGGAAACTTCTAATTATTGTGAACCAACATTTGCCTCGCATTTCAGGATGAAAAGACAAACATTTCAGGTGAAGGATAATCCACTTCTTACGCCCGAGACTAAATGATCTAACGTTATATGACATTATTTTTATTGTGAATATTAGGCTTATCATTATTTCTGATCACTGTTGTTGTGCTATGATATTGTAATATTTACCATTATATAATCAGAGGAGAATAGAAAAGTTTATGAAAGTGTAACTCCAAAATACAATAGCAAAATATATAAATATGTATAGTACTTTTATGTTACATTCATACCCATTGTGCAGGATGTCTCTTTAATACCGCATTGTTTATATGCATGTTGATGCTGATTGGGCTGAGATTTTTGACACACCCACAAAACAAGAGAAAACGTATCTCAAACCTGTTGCACACCGTTTCCAGGAAACATGTCGTTCAACCCGGAAACCGTAGCAAAACGTTGCGCACCGGTTTGAGCTTGAACGTGCCCCAGAAATCGAGGCGCATTCCGAGAATGTTTTTCCTGAATAACCGCTGGGTGTGAATCAGTGTTGCCAAGTCCGCTTATTATAAGCGACTTTGGGCTTGTTTTTCTGTAAAGTCGCTTAGAAATATTGGTAGTCGCGGGTCGCGTTTTTTGGGCTTGTTTCTAAAGTGTAGTTGCTTATTTGGGCTTGATCCCAGCTCCATAAAAAGTTGTCAAGCAGATATTTTCTATATGTTATTTAAATGTAGGAGTTTGTCTAGCCTGTTCTCTCTGACCTCCCCTTTCCCCATACACACAGGAGAGTTTTTCCCCACCCACATCCTGCTTCTAATTGGCCCTTCGCAAAGACCCGCCCCCCCTTAGTAACTGTTGCTTTGTCCGACAAGCCGTGGCGCTGTCACACCACATGCAGTGAAACACGTCAACAGACAAGACAGAGCAGGTTACTTATGATATTAAACAAAGTCCCAGCTAGCTTTCAAACGGTGTAGTTATTAAAGAATTTCAAACAATAAAAACCATTTTGTGGCTCTTTAATGTGTCGTGACGGATTGCTAGCGCCTCAGCTCAAGAGGCTCGTAAACCGATCATCTCTTTCTACTAATTATTTTATAGCGTCAAATAAACATGAGTGAACATGAGAATTTGAATGTTGTTCCAAACGCGGAAAGACGTCAATATACACAATTTTTCAAGTTTAACCGAGGTTATTCTTTTAACTACTGGCTGCTTTGTCGGACAAAATGGCGGATGCGGCATTCCGATTGGTTAGATCGCTTGTCAATCAAACTCCCGGCGAAGGGTCAATGCAAAGTGGGCAAAATACGGGAAGAAGTTTTCTAATGTTTCTAATGTTAAATAATGTTAAAAGGTGGTTTAACTCCCTCTTGTGGTCATTGTCCTGAAGCTCAGGGGGGAGAAAAATAAACTGTAGCATGTGTGCAGTTTTGTAAAACTGCGCACAATTTACCAATCTGTCTACATGGATGTAAATTGACAATCTGTACCCACAGTTTAAAATCCGTCCCCACGGATTGTAAAACCGTGCACACAGTTTATTTATTTTTCTCTTACCGGAACCTAGGGGGGCTCCGTAGAAAACGTTGCTTGTTTTGGGCTTGTTTTCACAGGCCTAGTTGCTTATTTGTCTTGCGAGATCTGGCAACACTGGTGTGAATAGTGCTCAAAAGAATGTCACCTCATCTTCTCTGACAGGCGCCCTGCACGTGCAGCTGACATAAACCACACTTGGTGAAGTGTTTTCTGTGTTGACAAATCTTTTGCGATATCAGTATCTAATAACAGTTGCGATTCGCACGCAACCGCGTCAACGTCCACTAATGTCCAATTCGCGACCTAATGACTCATTTGAACAGATTCATTTTAATGAATCATGACAACCAACTTATGATGTCTATGGATCTGTCCACACGGTCTATAATGAATCATTTACTCGAACAACTCTGAAATGAGAACATAAGTGTGCTTACCCCATTTAGCAAGACTGGTTAGTAAAATTAGCCTTAATAATCCACAATATTTTCAGGTTATGTAAATGACAATGTGTAGTAAATTAGGCCTACCTATAAAATCAGTTAGTTTAGACTGGAGTGAGGTGAAACCAGAACAAAGCTAGTTGTTGTTAGCTAGGTGCATTCAATTGTATATGGTAGAAAATTATATTATTAGTTAATATAAAATGCTACTTTTTAACACTTTTAGGTTTAGCAAAAAAGCATCTTCTCTTAAAAAGCTATAAAATCACTTTTTTTTTTTTTTTTTTTTGCAAAGAGGGCAAGAAAGAATTACAGTGAGAGTGAGGGGTACTTTATTGTCAGTATCGGGCTCGCAGATCACGTGGGTAGGGCACTTTTTACTGTTTGTGTGGATGACCATGTCTGTCACCACCGAAGACCATTTTTGACCCAGAAAAAACCCTGCATTGATTCATTTGAATTGAAATATTTAATACTTTCACAGCAAAAATTATGTATGCGATTAATTTAGATTAATTAATCACAGAGTATGTAATTAATTAGATTAAAATTTTTAATTGATTGACAGCCCTACAAAATATATAACACTGTTCTAGTGTTTTTTGGATATTTTAATCCAAAAATTTTACATATTGTGCCTTTAACTGAAATTAGCAGTGTTCTCTTAGTATGCTTTGCATAGGGCCGGATCAGGAGAGTACATGTTGTAATTAAGTATTATTGAGTAAAGACTTGGAATAGGCTACACAAAAAACTTTTTGTGGTTGTTTAATGGGGGCAATGTTTTTTTTCCCTTCAATTTTTTTCAAATAAAAAATCAGTCACTATGCAGACTGCACACTGATATGAAGTGTGATTTGAACACATTTACAGTGCAGAACAAACAGTGCAGTTGCACACTTGTAGAATATTTTGTTATAAATACATTGCTTTTCTTGGATATTTTTCTAGCACAATCACAAGTCCGTAACTACAACTGCTTTAATCTGCTACTACGAGTCTCAAATGCTGTTTTTCGCTAACAAATGACAAGTTCCACCAAATAATGTTTCAAGCGCTCTTATTTTTACAACCCATATTTATAGCTGTGTCCCAATTCAAAGACCAATTGCGTCACCCTGCCGCAATAAAGGCTGTCCCAATTCGAAGGCTCCTTCAAATGCTTCCTTTGTTTGAAGGATACAACAGATGATGGATCCTTCGTGGCCTTGCCTACCCCAGAATTCATTGCGCACCGGTGATGACAGGATTTTTTGAGAGAAATTGAGAGAAAAGAGAGGACCAACCAGCCGCATCGCAGATCTCTTTGAGGGAAACCTCCGAAATTAAGGCCTTGGAGGCCGCCATACTCCTAGTCGAATGTGCTCTGACAGCTAATGGGCACTGCTGGCCAGAGACCTCGTAGGCGAGTGAAATAGCCTCGACTATCCATTTGCTTACAGTGTGTTTAGATGCTGGACGACCTCTGTTATGTGGTCCAAACCACACAAATAACTGGTCTGCTTTCCTCCACAGGGCAGCTCTGTGGACATATGTGTCCAGTGCTCACACTGGACACAGCAGATTCAGTTTCTCCTGGTCTGTGGTAACAAATGGAGGAGGACAAAAGGCTTGCAACACAATAGGCCTTGGAACATTAGTCAAAACCTTCAGAATATACCCAGGTTTGGGGTAAAGGAAGGCTTTGACCATCCCCGGAGCAAACTCAAGACAGGTCGGGGACACTGAAAGAGCCTGAAGGTCTCCTACTCTCTTCAGGGATGATATGGCGAGAAGGAAGACAGTCTTAAGTGTCAGGAACTTATCTGAGACTGACTCAAGAGGCTCAAAAGGAGCTGTAGATAGGCCTTCTAACACAATAGCCAAATCCCAAGTAGGGACCCTCGTGCGCATCACAGGCCTCAGCCTCTGGGTACCATGGAGGGAACGAATAACTAATGGGTTCTTCCTAACAGTAGTACCATCCACATGGGCATGGTAAGCAGATATAGTCGACACATATACTTTTAGTGTAGATGGGGTTAACCCAGAAGAGAAGTGGCACTGTAGGAACTCAAGTACTGAACCTATCGGGCAGTAGACTGGATCCAGCTGTCGTTCTTGACACCAGGAAGTGAACAGTTTCCACTTCAAGGTGTATAGTTTCCTCGTGGAAGGAGCTCTGGATTGAAGAATGGTCTCTACAACCTCAGTTGAGAGACACAGATTCCACATTTCTGAACGGGGATGCAGAATCGTGCCCCCCGCCTGAGACAGGAGGTCCCTCCTGATCGGAATCTTCCAAGGTGAGCCATCGAGAAGAGCTATCAGGTCCGAAAACCATATGCAACTCGGCCAGTGAGGTGCTACTAGCAGTAGACTTATCCCTTCCTGGCGAATTTTCTCCAGAACTCCCGGGAGCAGAACAACTGGGTGAAATGCATACAGACGCAGCTTCTGCCACGTCTGTACCATGGCATCCAGTCCCAGAGGAGCTGGATGTGTGAGGGAGAACCAAAGTGGACAGTGCGTTGTATCCTGAGACGCGAACAGATCCACTTCCGCTTGGCCATAAATCTCCCATATGAGCTTCACCACCTCTGGGTGAAGTCTCTATTCCCCTGGCCTCAGCCCCTGACTCGACAGAATGTCTGCTCCAATATTCTGTGTCCCTGGAATATAGATAGCTCTCAAGGAGAGCATCTTCCCCAGAGACCACAGGAGGATCTGTTGCGCAAGTTTGTATAATGGGCGCGACCGCAGACCCCCCTGCCGATTTATATATGAGACCACAGATGTATTGTCTGTTCTGACTGGCACATGATGGCCTCAACGCATTGAAGACTGCCATCATCTCCAGGCAATTTATGTGCCATGAGAGCTGATGACTCTTCCACAGACCCTGAGCTGAGCGGCCTTCCATTACCGCTCCCCAGCCTGTGAGAGAAGCGTCTGTCATCAGAGTGGCACGACGACATTGAGCTCCTAACACAGGGCCCTGGGACAGGCATCAATTTTTCTCTTCCATATGATCAAGGCATGGAGACAGCGCCGCGTGATCTTGATCATACGAAGTGGGTTGCCCCTCGGGGAAAACCCTTTGGTCCTGAGCCACCACTGTAAGGATCTCATGTACAGCAGGCCAAAAGGTATCACGTTGGACGCTGCTGCCATCAGACCCAACAGTCTCTGAAACTGTTTTACAGTGCGTGACTGGCCTAGTTTCAATTCTTTCATGGCTGATAGAATAGAAGTGATGCGGACTGGAGAGAGACATGCTCGCATTGTCACTGAATCCCAAACCACGCTGAGAAAAGGTGGTCCTCTGTAGTGGAGTAAGAACGCTTTTTCTTGGCATTCAATCTCAACCCCAATTTCTTAATGTGTGCGAGAACGACATCTCGATGCCGAACCGCCATCTCCTCTGACTGTGCTAAAATCAGCCAGTCGTCGATATAATTCAGGATGCATATGCCCTGCAGCCTGAGCAGGGCCAGCACTGCATCTACGCATTTCGTGAATGTGCGGGGTGAGAGAGCTAGGCCGAACGGAAGAACCCGAAATTGGTACGCTTCGCCCCCGAAAGCGAACCTCAGGAACTTCCTGTGCTGTGGAAGGATGGAGATATGGAAGTATGCGTCCTTGAGATCTATTGTGACAAACCAATCCTCGGATTTGATTTGAGTCACGATTTGACTTATCGTCAGCATATTGAATTTTAGCTTTTGTACTGCTCGATTCAGATGACGTAGATCTAAAATAGGGCGCAACCCCACATCCTTTTTTGGAACCAAGAAATACTGGCTGTAAAACCCAGACTCCCTGTCGGCAACTGGAACCCTCTCTATAGCCTCCTTTGCTAATAACATTTACATTTACATTTATTCATTTGGCAGACGCTTTTATCCAAAGCGACTTACAAGTGAGGAATACAACAAGCGAGTCGTCATGACAAGGCAAATAGACAAGAAGTGCTCAAAATAAAAGTTATAGGCAGTGCTCAGAGTATCATAAGCTACAATAGAGAGGAAGTGAAAGGATAGGTATAAGAATTTTTTTTTTTTCTAAGATGAGGTTAAGTGCTCACGAAAGCGATGAGTTTTCAGCTGTCTTTTGAATGTTGCCAGGGATTCAGCATTCCGGATGAAGGCAGGAAGATCATTCCACCAGCAAGGGACAGTGAATGAGAATGTCCTGGAGAGTAATTTCGTGCCTCTCTGTGACGGTACCACAAGCCTTCGCTCCTTTGAAGACCGTAGGCTTCTGGTTGGAGTGTAGACTCGTAAGAGTGAGTGGAAGTAGGAGGGTGCTGAGCCTGTGGTAGATCTGTAAGCAAGCGTCAACGCCTTGAATTTGATGTGAGCAGCAAGTGGTAGCCAGTGCAGAGAAATGAAGAGAGGCGTGACGTGGGCTCTTTTGGGCTCGTTAAAGACGAGACGTGCTGCAGCGTTCTGAATCATTTGTAGAGGTTTGATTGTGCATGATGGCAGTCCAGCCAGAAGAGCTTTGCAGTAATCAAGCCTAGAAATGACCAGGGCCTGGACCAGAAGTTGTGTTGCATGTTGTGTTAGAAAGGGCTTGATTTTTCCTGATGTTGAATAGTGCAAATATGCATGACCGAGCTGTCTTTGCAACGTGGTCTTTGAAGGACAGTTGGTCATCAAGGATTACTCCAAGATTTCTGGCCGAATTTGATGGAGTAATTGAGG
The DNA here is from genome assembly GCA_028476615.1 of Culter alburnus. NCBI lineage: Eukaryota > Metazoa > Chordata > Actinopteri > Cypriniformes > Xenocyprididae > Culter > Culter alburnus. The sequence goes on from JAOTNS010000867.1 coordinate 19,028, forward strand.
ATGTGCCAAGCTGTATGTTGAAATCGTGATTTAGAGTCGGATTGGCAGGGAAGACGCGAGAAGCTCAGTCTTAGCCAGGTTGAGCTGTAGATGATGTTCTTTCATCCATGCCGAGATGTCCGCCAGACAGCTTGAGATTCGAGCAGCTTCTGTGGGATCATCTGGATGGAATGAAAGGAAGAGTTGTGTGTCATCAGCATAGCAATGATAGAAGAAACCATGTGCCTGAATGATGGGACCAAGTGATGTAGTGTAAATGGAGAAGAGGAGGGGTCCAAGAACTGAACCCTGAGGAACCCTTGTAGTCAGTTGATGAGCTTTGGATACCTGGTAAAAGTGTAGGAGCGATGGCTTGTAGAAGGTGTGAGGGGATGGGATCTAGAGGGCAGGTGGTGGGATGACTGGAGAGGAGAAGTTTGGATACTTCTGTCTCAGTGAGGGGGGAGAATGAAGAGAGGAGGTGTGTGGCTGTGTGTGTGGTTGGTCTGAGATCCTGTGTGTGTGGAGCGGAGAACTGACTGCTGATGGTAGATGTTTTGTCAGTGAAAAAGTTAGCAAAATTATCAGCAGTTAGAGATGAGGTGGGTGGTGGTGGAGGGGGACAGAGGAGAGAGTTGAATGTTTTGAAAAGTGTGCGTGTGTTTTGAGGTGCTGTTGATTTTGTTGTGGAAATAGGAAGATTTAGCAGCATGAATTTCAGCAGAAAAGGAAGAGAGCAGAGATTGATAGCTACTTAAGGCAGATTGGTCTTTTGATTTGTGCCATTTCCTCTCTGCAGCCCTGAGTTTGGTCCAGGGATTAGAGGGAGTGGCACGTGCAGGCCTGGATGACAGAGGACAGATACTATCAAGAGATGAAGTTAAGGTGGAACATAAAGTGTCTGTTGCTGTATTCACATCCAGAGATGAGAACTGTGAGGGTGAGGGAAGGGAGGATGACACGACAGAGGAAAGATGAGAAGAAGAAAGAGAGCGCAGGTTTCGTCTGAAGGTAACTGGTAGAGGGGTTGGTGGTGAACAAATGGGGAGTTGTAGATTAAAAGTAACAAAGAAATGATCGGAGATGTGCAGAGGTTTTACCAAAATGTTGTCAGTGATGCAGTTTTGTGTGTAAATGAGGTCAAGTTGGTTGCCAGATTGGTGTGTACTTGTGGTGATGAGCCGATTGAGATCGAATGAGGCTACAAGAGAGAGGAATTCTGAAGCATATGGCTTCTCTAGATGAATGTTGAAATCGCCAAAAACTACAAGTGGGCTACCATCCTCTGGGAATGAGGACAGCAGCATGTCCAGTTCCTCTACAAAGGTACCCAGTTGGCCTGGGGGGCGATAAATTACTACGATATGAATTTTGACAGGAATTGAGATTGTAATAGCATGAAACTCAAATTAATTATAGCTGCAAAGAGAGGAATGAGTCGAGAATTTTCAATTGTCAGAAATGAGAAGACCTGTGCCCCCACCCCGCCCAGACTGGCAAGGGGTATGAGAGAAAGTGAAGTTGTTAGAGAGAGCAGCAGGGGTTTAGGAAGAATTAGTAGCAAAGGCTGGAATGAAGTCAGCTTTGTTAACTGCTGACTGACAATTCCATAGACCCACAAAGACAGAGAGAGGAGTGTTAGTGTTAGAAGAGGAGTAAACAGGGCGCAGGTTAGAAACATTGCGCTGCCTTTTACGTGAGTTAGTGGAGCGTTGCCGGGAGACAACAGGAATATGTTAAAAGCACATGCTGATGAAGAAGGAAAAGTGTGAAAGGAAGGAAGAAACTTAAGTGCCTACCGGTGTCGTTGCTCGGTGGAGTCACACAGGTAGAGTCGAAGGTCTTTACCCGAGTCGGTCTTCACATGAGGAGGCTGAACGCTCCCGCTGACGCTTCCGTGACAGCTCGCACACACAATTAATATACTGCTTATTAACACGTGATTGAAACGAGCTAGGCCCGCCTTGCAAATTAGCACTGCAAAAACCAAAAGCACTGCCTAAACCCATGAATGGCTGCAAACCGAAACTAACTAAAGCTTAAGTGCGGGCACTAACACCAATAAAGTCTGCAAACGCGCCTATTATTCTAAACAAGTACAATTAAAATACAATTATAGTCAAGGTAGAAAATAGGACAAACACAGATACGAAATAAATCCTTCCTAGCAGCAAAGAATAAATGAAGCAACTGACCCAGAACAGATATTAAGCAAAACACTTACGCGCTCTTGCCATCACCACTGCCAGCCCGCTGGTGTTATAAGGTTTTTATTTCTTGTTCCAACACCAAAGCCTGCTGTGGAAGCACTTACGTTTGCAGCACTCCTTTGAATAGAGGTGGACAGCACCAAAACTGGATTTTGTAATCTTTCTCTATAATTTGCAGGACCCAACGTGAGATATTTTGAAGAGATTTTCCACTCTACCAGAAAATCTACTAAGGGAGCCAGCCTCTCGAGGCTGGCCTCTGGTGTTTTGTTCACAGCACATTTTTGATGTAAATGTATCCTCCTCAGAGGATGTGACGCAGTGTCATGTTGATGTGACACAGTGTTGTGTTGTTCTGAACACTGCGTCACTAATTCGGTGGGAACCACTGTGCCCTGAAGCACCAGAGGTGGCGGGGTTGGCAGAACGACCCCCTGAGGGCCACGAGGTGGAACGGGCACTGTATACTGAGGTGTGTACCGCACCACCCCATGTGGGGCTGCCCTCAGAAGTCTGATGCCACTGGCGTCAGGACTTCTTCTGCCCAGCCTTCTTCGCCTGAAGCAAAACCCTCAGGTCTGTCTTCGGCTTGGAAGGCGAGAGTACCATCCCAACCCACCGTGTCTTTGGGGTGGAGCACGAGAGGCGACACTCTCTTTCTGCTGCGCTCGGTACGAGGAGCTATACGGCTGGGGCTGCTCACGCCCAGCAGCCCCAGAAGGTGGATGGCGGCCTGGTAAATACTTTTTGAACGCCTCCGCCTGCTTTTTAGCTTCCTGGAACCTGACAACGACAGATGTGACTGCGTCGCCGAACAGGCCAGATGGTGCAAGCAGGGCGTCTAGGAGAAAGACCCTGTCTTTATCCTTTAAATCAGACAGATTGAGCCACAGGTGCCTGGTGGTCTCCTTGGTGGCTCTTAGAGACAGATCTGTGGCTCTACGCAGTTCTCGAACTGCGTCCAGGCCAATCCCCTCCCCGCCATCCAAATCCTTCAACAGGTCTGCTTGGTACGCTTGCAAAACAGCCATAGTATGCAAGCACGCACCAGCCTGACCTGTTGCCATGTACGCTTTTTCCCACTAACCCTGATGTAGCTTTTAGTGGTTTTGTGGGAAGCGTGGGGGCCTTCAGGGACGATGCTGAACCCAGGGACAGATAACTCGCAAGCGTCTGTTCAACCCAGGGCATCGCCCCATAACCATGCTCTTTCAGCCCTCTTATATTGGAGTAATGCTTCACATGAGGGCTGAAAAGACATGACGAATATGGCTTTTTCCATGTTCTAGATAACTCATCATGCAAGTCAGGGAAAAAGGGATGGCCCCGTGGTGGAGGTGCTTTATTTGATGACAAAAAACGCTCGTCCAGTTTGCTTTTTGGACAAGCGCCAAGATTCTCGGCTGGCCAATCAATGTTTAATTTGGACACAGACTGAGAGAGCACATCCACCAGCTCCTCGTACTCAGGGGAAAGTGATGCCGAGTCATCTTCCCCCATTTCAATGCTCAGCACGTCTAATTCCTCAGAACTAGAGTGCTGATGCGACGAGCCCTCTCCCTGGGCGGAAGAAGCCGCAGGGCGGGCTTCCGACACCAGAGAGGGGGCGTGGGATCTGCCAAGTGAAGGCTGAGAAAGAGCACTCGTGCCCGTCTCAAGCCCCGCTGACAGATCCATCTGCGAGCCCCATGACATCTTTCAAAGTCCAGAGCCGTGGGGAATGCTTGCCTGCGCACTTTCCTCGAAAAGTGCGAGGCGAGAGCGGAGCGTCTTAAGGGGAAGTTTTTCACAATGCTCGCATTCAGCCCCCTCAAAGGCTGAAAGAGCATGCTCCGCTCCCAAACACATCACGCACAAATCGTGTGTATCCCCACTCGAGTGCAGGGAGGAACACATGGTTTAAATGCTTGAGCGTTCGCCATTATAACTGTGATATTGAGCTGTATGATAACGTGACAGACAACAATAAATAGATAGATAAAGACGGTTGTGACGTCACCCGCCCGTGACATTCACTCTCGCCATTGGACTAGTTGACAGTCGTGCATCAGACGCTATCACGCTGGGGGCATTCCCAAAGTGATCCTATCGGATGCAGTGCGAGTTCCCTCGAAAGGGAACTACTAACACTTGATGGATGTTCTGTCAAGTCTTCGTCGCCAGTTAGGAACCTGGGCAGGGCCGCATTAAGACTACAAGGGGCCCCAGGGCTTTAACTCTTGAGGGGGCCCTTCATCCACCAGAACTATTACCTACATTCACTCAATCTTCTTAATCACAAAGTGCAAGTTATCAGCCTTTTATTTTGCATGAATAAATGCCATTACCAAAACATCTGAACCTATAGGTCTGTTATAAAATATAAATATCACTGCATGAACTACATATTGGACATAGACTACTTACAGTAGCCTACTTAGAACTACTGCGTACATCAACTCAATATTCCTATCAAATAAATGAAAATGTAATCAGATCATGGGGGCTAACTTACAAAGGTTTGCTTAAGCTTTTTTAGGACACAAAATCCCTTATGATGTAGGAAAAGTTCTATTCCCTCACTACGACACTTTCGATTGACATGCGTGTCAGAATAATTCTTTCTTCTGCCATTGCTGTTTTTTTGTTGTTGTTTTTTTCAGCTTTGAAAAAGAACGTTCTACATATGTATTTGTGACTGGTAAAGTTTAAAAAGCTCATATATTTCATATTCTGGAGATGTTATTATGACATATGATGGTCTACCGCTTACAGCGCATGTCGGAAACCAAACAAATAACCATATCTGAATATCCTGAGGCTTCCTTAGCACTTGATACATGATAGTGATACGAACAGTAACAATGGCATCAGTTTTACCGTATGTTTGTTTATTGTTTATTGTAAAAAGGATCCCCATTAGCTGTCACCAAAGTGAACGAGCTAGTCTTCCTGGGGTCCACAACAAAAAAAACAAAAAAAAATCACATAACAATGTTAATATGAAAACAGTATAACACTATAACATTATATACATCAATACACATCATCATAAATTAGTCTGAATAAATAATTACAATATTACATTCATAAAATAAATATGTCCTTTCCTTACTCATAAATTTAAGTAGTGCATTCTCAGGTGGTACCTAAAAGAGTCTTTGCCATTCATTTTACGTATATTCAATGGACAATTATTCCAATGATTGATGGCACGATAAATAACAGTTCTCTTTAAAGCATTTGATTTTGGGCGTGGCAACATCATCAGGCCATCATCCACAGACCTAGTCACATGAGAATGTACCTGATCACACCCAACAATTTGGTTATATAAAAAAACTGGTTGAGAAAAATAAACAATGTTTCTAAAAAACTTAATTGTATTAAAAACCAGCCTTTTCTCCACCGTTAACCATGAGAGCTGACAGTGCATACTAATAGTATTTGTTCTAATGGGACAATGTAATACTAACCTGGCAGCTCTGTTTTGGGCCGTTTGTAATTTCTTTAGTTGACCTTTAGATATAGATGACCATACAGGGGCACAATAATCCAAATGACATAAAATTAAAGATTTAGCCACCTGCTCCACAATGTGTGTAGGGACATAAGAAAGACATTTCCTCATCATAGCGATACCACTACCCATCTTCTTCACAATAGTATCAATATGTTCTACCCATGACAGCTTACTATCCACTATTGTGCCCAGTAATTTTACTTTATCTACCTGTTCTATAGGTTCCCCAAACAAGTTCAAACTCATCTTCGGTATTAATGACAATTTGTGACTCGATCCCAAAATAATTGATTTGGTTTTTGAGATATTCAGCACCAACTTATTCTGTTTTATCCAATCAGAAACCATATTTAACTCAGCTGATAAAACATAATCCAGTTCACTGACAATTTTTGCAGCATAATACAATGTAGAATCATCAGCATACATTTGTACAGTTGCTTTACACAAAACAGATGGTAAATCATTTGTGAAGATGGCGTATAAAAGTGGTCCCAGGCAGCTCCCTTGCGGAACCCCACAGTCCAAGACCTTAGAGTGAGACCAGCTGCCAGTGTAATAAACCCGCTGCGTCCTACATGTGAGATAACTCTTCATAAAATCGATGGCAGTTGGACTAAATCCATAGCATTCTAGTTTACCAATGAGTAGATTGTGATCTATGACATCAAATGCTGCACTAAAAATCAAGTAATACAGCACCAGTCATCTTTAAATTATCCCTTTCCTTAAGCCAGTCATCTGTCATTACTGTGAGGGCAGAACAAGTTGAGTGATTTTGTCTATAAGCATGTTGGAAATGTGTGTTCAAACCATTAGATTCAAAATATTCCTTTACTTGTGAATGAACTATTCTCTCCATCAGCTTACTAAGAACTGGTAGAATAGTAATAGGTCTACTGTTCTTCCCAGTAAGTGCTAGTCTGCCATCTTTAGGTAAGGGAATAATTTTACCCTCTTTCCAAATAGTGGGAAAAACACCTTTCATTAAGCATGCATTTAATATTTGACATAATGGACCGCAAACATAGTCACCTGCCAGGCTGAGTACTTTACCATCCAGCATATCAGTACCTACTGAGCTGTGTTCAGGCAGAGACTTCAACAACTTTTTTACTTCCGACTCCTCAACATGATTAAACTGAAAAGTACAACTCTTATCTAACATCACATCTTTTTTTATAAACTTTAGGTAATTAGAATCAGTATTGTCCATCTTCTGCCTTAGTGCATTGACCCTATTTATGTAGAAATCATTAAAATAATTCGCTATATCAGATGGTTTAGTCAAAAACTTGCCTTCTGACTCCACAAAAGAAGCCCCTCCAGATGTCCGCCTCCCCATTATTTCATTAAGGGTTTTCCAGAGCTCTTTACCATCTTGCTTTACAGCATTTATTCTCTGCATGTAATAATCTTTTTTCATCAATCTATTCAGTTTAGTAACCTGATTTCTCAGTTGACAATACTTAAATCTGTCCTCCACCAATCCAGTCTTTACTAATATAGATTTGGCTTTGTCTCTTTCCTTCATGAGGCTCTTTATACTCTCATTCAGCCATGGGGCTGGTCTCCCTTTTACAATACACTTTCTCATAGGGGCGTGCCTATCAACAATCTTCATAAATCTTTCCATAAAGATATTTAAGGCGGCCTCAGGCTCCTCAGCCACATACACATCAGTCCAATCAATACCACCAACATCTGCCAAAAAACTCTCCGGAATAAATTTCTTAAACATTCTTTTATGTACTATATTAACCTTACATTTTGGAATTTTAGTTTTTCTGGTAATTGCTATGATATTATGATAACTAAAACCCACAGATCGAGAAACTGGTTTAGTACAACATTCAGGAATATTCGTATAAATATGGTCTATGCAAGTGGCATGAGGTATGTCCAGCACTGTTAGTAAAGACTCTGGTTGGTTGAGAGATCATCTGAGACAGATTACAAGCAGCGATCAATGAAACTAACTTTTGTTTCATTGGACATTGATTCGCAAACAGTGTTCATATCCCAAGTAAAAAAAATCACTATTCACATCTGTAACTCTGTCAATTAACACACATAAATCATTCAGGTATTGCACATCAGTCCAGGAGGTCTATAACAGCAACCTATTAGCACGGCTTTAGGTGAGGAAGATGCACTTTAACCCATAAAGATTCTAAACCAGAGATAAACTCAGAGCACAATACTGCCGGAAAGTTATCTCTGATATATAATGCTATGCCACCCCCATGTTTATTCCTATCCCTCCTAAAAATATTATAGCCATCAATAGAAATCTCTGTGTCAAGAACAGTATCATCCAGATGAGTCTCCGATACTGCCAAGATATGAATGGTGTTTTCTGTAGTTAGATAATTAAGTTCAAATACCTTATTCTGATGCTGCAGACATTCAGATGAGCCAAGACAAGACCCTTTGAAACAGAAAGGAGCTGCTTACCATCAATAGGCCTACTATCGATAATTATTATTTTTCTTTAAAATCAGTTCAGTCTATATGAGCTCAAGTTAAGGAAACCAGAGCACTAGTCTCTCACTTCAGCTCTTAACTTCAACTCCTGGCTGTTAGTTCCTTTCCCATCCTTATGCATTCGAGCAGGGTGATGGACAATAAGCTTGTCATGTCGGATATAGGCTATGTCTCCTCGTTCTCTGGCAGCTTTCATGGCTGGAATAAGTTCCTTGCGCTTTTGCCTGACGGCTTCGGTGTAGTCCTCGTTCACATAGATGTTGGTGCCTTTCAGGTCCTTAGTCTTTCCCAGAACAGCCATTTTATCTTTATATCTGAGGAATTTGACCATGATAGGCCTAGGTCTCTTTCCAGAATATCCGGATGGATTGCCAGTCCTATGTGCACGTTCAATCACCATCTGACTACTGTCCAGGTGAAGTTTCTCCTTTATCACATACTTGACTTTGTCCTCAACCTCTTTCCAGCTTTCATTCTGGGTCTCAGGAATGCCATCCACAACAAGGTTATTCCTTCTTATTTGACCCTCCAAATAATCCGCTTTCTCAGTAATTTCTGCCAATTTCCCCTGCATTATTTTGGTTTCAGCACAAGCAATTAATCTTTCTGACTCAATTTTATCATTTTTCTTTATTAGATCATCAATGTCCTTCTGGGAGAATTGCAAGCTGCTTCTCAGCTCCTGTGTCTCCTTGATCAATTTGTCAATCCGAGTGTTCGCATTGTTCACAATTAATTCCACAACAGTCTTAAAGTTGCTTTCTTGCTGCTGTAGAAGTTGCATAAACAGATCCCTTTGTTGACTCATTAAATCCCTTAACTGTGAAAGCGACACCAACTCCTCACCATTACTTTGGTTGCTGCCTTGGTCCTTCTTGGGTGGCATGGTATGCTGAGATTCTTTACCAGGAAATCCTTAGGCTTCAGCCGACCAAGTAGGCCAAGATAGTATCCAACAAAAATCTCAAAGTATGAATACCATCCACTGTTTTTCATTAGGTATCTTATAAAATATAGACTCTACTTGAATATGTATCTTGGTTTTGTATGGATTGATCATTCATTTTCATTCAAAAGTTTCAGTTGTAGGTATTGAATTATCATAACTTGACTAACAGATGTGATACAATAAGAAAAGTTAGAATTTTAGTTAGAAGCACAAGCATTGCAGGGTTTCTCACTGATAGCCAGTTAAATTTCACACGTATCAATAGGGATGACGTGTTTTTGTAGGCAAAACCCAGAAATGAGTTAGCATTTTGGGACTTCCGGTTCCATCGCCCTAAAGTCTTTGGGTTTTTTGAATGGGTTTTTGCTAAATCGCCTGAAATAAGGTCTGTGGTTAACAAAGCCTCTAAATATTTTCACGTATTGATCTATGACATAAAACACACCAGTTATAACCTGCTTGTAATTTTTTAACCCTTTGTTAAACACAGAGCTTATTTTTTGCGATTTTCCAAAAGTCTATGGGAAAAATGCATAGGCTTTCGATCGAGGGAACCTGTGCGCCACTAACTTCCGGGTTGGCCTACAAAAAACGTCATCCCTGAGGTACTCTATTCCAGCATGAGTCCTCGTCTTTTGGAAGTGCATGCAAAGTGGATTTGCTTTCACACCGTAAAGATGTCATGTCAACATGTCAACAACACAAACCAAACTCTTCCAGTCTCAGCTACAACAGTGTTTGAAGGTGGGTCAAAATAGATGTTGTTCGTGAGCAACCGGCTGCCATTATGCAAATTTTTACATTGTTATGTAGGTTTGTAACAGGAAATGAGACTGGAATCGCTGATGACTCGTTTCGGCAGTTCAGAATTAATTCATTCTTTAAGGAGAAAATTACTTTTTTCCTGCACTTTGATCTTTAAAACAATGTGACAAAAAACACACACAAATTTGACCCAAATGTTTAATGTCATGATTGTTACCATCTATTTACATTAGTTTATATCCAGCTGGTTGCTTTTATCGATTCTTTATGCAGCAAAGTTACATATTTAAATCTAGTGCCATGAGAAAGCAAACTGTATCGTCATGCAGCAGACATGAATATATAAACAAATCAGAAATGCATTCGATTTCAGTTCTCTTTATCATCACTGTAATACAATACAAATCTTATTTAAATAATAATCAGTGTTCTAAAATAATAATCAATGTTCTAAAATGGAAGCAAATAAAGTATCCATACATACAATATGTGTCTAATGTCAATGCTATGGCCTTTGTGTAAATATTCAAAGATGGTCATCTTTAAGCATGACTGTTTGAATTTATATGAAATGGTAACACTGTACAATAAGAGTCCATCTGTAACATCTGTAAGGTTAATAAAAGTATTGTTCGTTGTTAATTTCAACATTTCAACATTTTAAGTACAGTACCTCATTGAACATTTTCAGAAACTGTAAGCAAACTATATGAAAAACAATGATTTGTATTTTTATTGGACTTCAGACAGAACATTACTGATGACTGCAGGGTTCAGTGAGTGAAGGTTCGCACATCTGTCGAGAAGCGCAGTACCACGTTCTTTAAAATTCAAACACATTGTTTTCTTTGGGGCTGTTCACACAGAATGCATTTTTCCATTCCAATGCACTACCTTTTCATTGTTTTTCTATGTAAACATGCGCTAGAAGGACGTACAGAACCGTCTTTTCCAGCATCACCGGGGCCCTCCCTCAGCCCTCATCTTAAAAATACATGCAAATTACGATGTATGCTCTCAATGACAAATGCAGAACAGTTAGTTCATGTGTTCATGACCTCAAGGCTAGATTATTGTAATGCTCATCTTGGTGGTTGCCCTGCACACTTAATAAACAAACTCCAGCTGGTCCAAAATGCAGCAGCTAGAGTTCTTACTAGAACCAGGAAGTATGACCATATTAGTATGACCAGAAAGTATGACCATATCTGTCAACACTGCATTGGCTCCCGATTAAACATTGTATAAATTTTAAAATCTTGCTAATTACTTACAAAGCACTAAATGGTTTAGCTCCCCCGCACCTGAGCGAGCTCTTAACACATTATATAGTCCTTCACGTCTGTTGTGATCTCAAAATTCTGGCCAGTTGATAAATACCTAAAATAGCAAAATTGATTGCTGGTGGTAGATCCTTTTCCTTTTTAGCACCTAAACTTTGGAACAGTCTTCCTAGCATTATTCGAGAAGCAGACACACTCTGTCAGTTTAAATCTAGATTAAAAACACATCTCTTTAACTTGGCATACACAACACATTATCTACTTCTATAATTCAAATCATGTAAATTGTTAGGCTGCATAAATTAGGAACACTTCCCATAACATCTAATGTACTCGCTAGGCATGTGACAGTATCAAATTTTCATGTTGCAATAATTGCTGAAGCTTTTATCACGGTATACGGTATTATCACGATAAGCTGCAATAGTCCTGGTCCTGATCTGTTCTGGATCTGCTCCAGAACCATGCTGGATCTGGGCCTGCTCATTTTGTACACACACACAAAGTAGTATACATATCTAAAATTTAAAGTATCTGCTCATACACACTAAATATATATTTTTGTCTTTATGCCATTATTTTTTCTGTTAAGTTTTAACATGGAGTGATTAGAAAACAAAAAGGTGAAAATACTGATTTAGGTGTATATACAATTACTTTACTGAAATTTTTTTACACTAAAATACCACCTGATAATAATACATTCAAAATAAAATTGGACACAAGAGTACATTTGACATATTCAAGGGCTTTATCTGTTAATCCATCTTCCATTTTTAGCATATTAAAACAAATGAATACATAAAACAATGCAAAAACAGTGCCACTGTGGATTTTCTTTCATTTTGATAATTTTTGCACAAGAATTCAAATAAAAATTTATATACAACACATAACTCTACTTGCAATGCTTACATAATATTCACTTAAAACAGTGCTACACAAAATAGTTAAACAATCTCATAATGTTTCTCATTGTATATTTGAAAGAACATACTTGAATTGGTATCTATATACTGTGTAGTGACAGAAGTCTCATGAATTGATTCATTCTAAAAACATGTGGTCTTGAGCAGAAAAGAGGCAGTGGAAAGCTGCATATATATATATATATATATATATATATATATATATATATACACACACAAATAGATGGAGAAAGAGTATAGAAATCAAAAAAAGTAAAAATATAAATTAAACGTTCTAATATTACTGGGTCAAGTGTTGACGAAAAAGATATGTCTTTAGCAGTTTTTTGAAAATGGCTAAAGACTCAGCTGCTCGGATAGACAAGGGAGGTCATTCCACCAGCCAGGAACGGACCAGGAGAAGGTCTGTGAGAGTGATTTTGTGCCCCTTTGGGATGGCACAACAAGGCGCCGTTCACTTGCAGAACGCAAGCTTCTGGAGGGCACATAAGTCTGAAGTAGTGAGTTTAGGTATAGTTGTGCAGAGCCAGTGGTTGTTCTGTAGGCAAACATTAGAGCCTTGAATTGGATGCGAGCAGCTATTGGCAGCCAATGCAAACTGATGAAAATAGGTGTGACGTGCTCTCTTCGGCTCGTTAAAGACCAGTCTTGCTGCAGCATTCTGGATCAGTTGTAGAGGCTTGACAGTACAATAGTCCAGTCTGGACAAAACAAGAGCTTGGACAAGAATTTGTGTGGAATGCTCCGATAGGAAGGGTCTAATCATCCTAATGTTATACAAGGCATATCTGCAGGACCGGGCTGTTGTAGCAATATGATCTGTGAAGCTTAAACAATCATCCATCACCACTCCCAGGTTCCTGGCTGTCCTGGAAGGAGTTATGGTTGACGACCCAATTTAAATGGAAAGGTTATGATGAAGTGTTGGGTTGGCACCGACCACAAGCAGTTCCGTTTTTGCAAGGTTGAGTTGAAGGTGGTGGTCCTTCATCCAGGCAGAAATGGCTGTCAGGCAGGCTGCGATGCGGCAGCCAACCGTCGGATCGTCAGATCTGCAAACAAAAGACCAATAAGAAAGTTGCAGCTTAGATAAGTTGTAGTATCTGTATTTGGGCTATTTTACAAAATATAGCACAAAATATATATATATAAATTGACACTGCTGTTTTTACCCTTCATTTAAATCAAAACAGTTGATAATCATGTAATTGTCACAAAATTCACCTTAGGTGAGAGTGCAAGACCAAACGACACAAGTAGCACACAAGAGACAGTTTAATCAAAGATGCAACTCAAGAAAGGTGTCTAATACTCAACTTACTTACTTGAAAGTTTGTTCCATGTGACTCTCTTGGTGTTTTGTCCTACAATGGAACTCAGAATAGATATCTGAAAAGACAAAAATACAGAATATAAAATGTAATTCTATTTTGATTAATTGTCAAAATATAAGCACAGAGTAAATCTTTACAGCAAACATGAAGTAGCTTTACATAATAATAAAAATAATAGTAAAAAAAAATACCATGAATCTTTAAGTCACTTCTCCAACTCCTCAGCTTCAGTCGTATATTGGCCAGTGAGACCATGATATTGTGAGGCATTTCAGCCACAGGAGTTTCTGTCCAAAAGTGTTAGGATGTGCAGCTGAGCAGCTACAAAAAGAGTTAAAGAAGCATTTAAGACAAAATATACCAAGTTTTTTTTAAATATATACCATTTTTAAAAATGGTAGTGACATTTTATCAAATGAGTCACATTTTAATTGAAAAGGATTTTACCAGAGCAAGGAATTTGCCCATAAGTGATCACATTCCAGACAGCAACATCTGGATTCCACACGGACCAGATGTGGGCTGGATCTGGGCTGACACGATGTAGCTATCTGGGTTTGATGAGCAAAGCTTGCAAGTAAACAATTATTTAAAAAAAAAAAGCATCTGTGTAATAACCATATTCAGAATGTGTCAGATCTGGAACATGTCCAACCGAGAAGTGGCTTAGAGGACTGGAAGGCATGTCAGATGTTTTAAAGGTGGAGATGCTGTGAAACATGAATATGACAATAATTAGATTTGTGAATAACACAACATTATAATTATATTTCAGCTTATAAAGGGTCACTGATGGGAAACAGGTGTGAGTACATGATTGGTTCCTAGGTGGGGGATTGTGGGAAATGGAGTCCATATGACCAAGTTGATGAACACGGACCCAGGGCACATGTAACACATACAAATATATCCTTAAAATTTATGAAAATTGTAATGAACAATGCCCAGCTGAGACCTGTTAGATTCACTGAGCACATGAAGTTACATTAACTGCCTAATTTCCATACAACTTCAACCCTGCTCCTGGGGACCCACTGTCCAGCAAAGTTTATTTCCAACCTGCTTCAGCACACGCCTGCATGTGAAAAGATACATATCGTGTGAGTGCCGGGAATTTTGTCCTTTCTTCTTTCATTTCTCATGTAATGTAGTATTGTCCTGAGGGGTTGGGTGAGAGCAATGTGGACGCTTAGTTGGCATGAGCTCATCACCGGGGTCCATAAGGTCCGCCACTGTTATTGAGGGCAGACAAACTAGCTCAGCTCTGATCCTGAAAGGGCATCATCCAGGCAGAAGCGGCACCATCCCCTGTATGAGAGTACCTCAATGGTGAGCTGTAGTTGGCTTCCTGTAGCTGAAGGAAAAGATTCTGAGGATTCTGAAGATTCTGTTTCACTTCATGGCACTGTTTTGACTTGGGGTGAGTGGGGTGGAAACTGGGGCGTGTTCAGTCCAAGTGACGTTATATGAGCGTATGGGATGCTCAGGGGGTTCAGGTGTAGTGCACCAAAGATGGGGTGTGTGTGTTTCCGGTAAGAGAAACAGGAGAGGGAATCCCAGTTTAACTTGTTTAATCAAAGGACGTTTGTATATGTTACTTCACACATGTGGTCTATAATAAACAGAAGAGAAACAAGGAAAACAGTTATAAATATATCAGTAAAATGACAAACATTCAATTATTAAGTAATATATTAATTAACATACATGGTTTAACTGCGTGCTGATTATATTAATAAATAATTAAATAAACTATGAAAAAGCAGATTGCATGATCATTGCGTATGCTCAATATTACAAAGAAAATATGCAATGTCATCAAATTCAACATTTAAAAAAAAACACTGAACAAACTGGCGATATGCAACCAGTAAGTGAACATAGTATCCATACTTCAGTGGAAAAACACTTATTTTCAGGATCAAAGTCGGATATGAAAACACCCTGATTTCACTTTGTGACACAGTTCCAAATGCACTCAATCCACGGGCAAATATCAACATTCAGAACAAAAATATCAACCACAAAGGCAAAATATAGTTGAAAACTCACCAGCAATCATTCACGCACTGGAGAAAACATATACAAAGTGGAATAAACAGTCCAGCCAGCCTGATTCATATTCATGATTCAGCTGCCGATTCTGCATGTCCGCCCCTGAATGAGCTGCGTATATTACATACCACTAGGGGGCATATTAAGGCTTTCTCACACAGCCGCCCCCAAATGTGAGTAAGGACATTTGAAATAGTGAGAAACCCTAACTAATTGGTAGGCTCAATAGGGTCATCATCAGAAAGCTTAGGGAGTGGGACTATACGGGATACAGGTCTCACATATGTGCGATTGAGTACCTGAACTTCAGCTGTTCTGGTACGTCCATTAAGTCCAGGGAAAATATTCATCACTTTACCTACTGGCCAACATGCACGTGGAAGTTGTGAGTCCACTATCAGTACCACCTAGTCTAGACCAATTTCTCCTCCATCTTCTGTCACTGCCACTTCTGTCTTTCCTGCAGATTTGGGAGATAGTACACAAAATTAAATCAACTCTGCTCAGATAACATTTGGTCCCTCTCTGAATAGTGTTAAAATAATACTGAAGCAGAGTTAAAGTTAATGAGATAATTAAGCTATTAATTTTGGGATGATTGAACATTAATGATGAACACCTGCTGTTAACAAGCAGAATAAATGAAGAAAAAGAGAAACACAAGAACTACAAGTGACTTCAACCAAATCCATTTAATTGAAATCAACTGAAGGTAAAAGACATTAAATCTCTCAAGATCTGATTAAAAGATCTGATTTACTTATTACTAACCATATTGACTTTATTTCTGTCACATGTCTAAATAATTTCTTATTGAGAATTAACAGAGGTTTAAATGTTGGTGTTTTATTTGTCAATAAAATATGCCACCATCGTGGTGGTCAGGGTTTGTTTTAGTTGGGCTCTTGACCTTTTTATGTGTTTAAAATAATTTGTGTTTGAGCAATTGCAATAGTGTTTACCAGCAAATACTTGTAAATTGCCGAATCAAAAGACTAAAGGAGCAGATCCACATAAATTTGCAGCTTGAAAGCCATTTCAAATAAGCATCACAAAGAGGTCTCGTTCTATTTGGTTTCTTGACTGAGATTCAGCTATCAAAAAATTGCAACAAAAAAAAAAATCCATTAAACAAATGCCACCGTAATACTTCAGTGCTAAAAATGAGCAGCTATTACAGTTCAGGCTTATACAAGAAAATATAGCATACAATCCTCAACAGTGGTGACAATAATTATTCATACTGCAGTGCATGATGGGAGTTTTGTTCTATGGTGATACCCAGCATGCATTGTAGCATGAAGCATCTTATTTTTATCACCATTGTTGAGATTCATAGGCTGATTCTTGATGTCTGTGTGTGTCTAAGTGATGCAGTAGTTCAGTTTTTTTATGCACTGCATGGTTTTACAATTAATCAGTATATTTGTTTGCTGCAGCACTTTCTTCTCATGCTGTAGTTTCACAGGGTTGCTAATGCAAAACCAAAATGTACAAATGATTAAACATATGATCAGTTGCTTTGGATACAATCAGGCCATCTCACAATAACTATATCTGCATATAAGCACTGACTTCACAACAACATATGCATTGTTGCAGAGAAAAATCTAACATAGAAAGGATCTGCTCCTTTAGTCTTTTGATTCAGCAATGCACAAGTGTTTGTTGTGAAACACTATTGCAATTGCTCAAACACAAATTATATTAAAAACATAAAAATGTCAAGACCCCAAATAAAACAAACCCTGATCACCACGATGGTGGTATAATTTATTGACCAATAAAACACCAACATTTAAACCTCTGTTAATTCTCAATAAGAAATTATTTAGACATGTGACAGAAATAAAGTCAATATGGTTAGTAATAAGTAAATCAGATCTTTTAAACAGATCTTGAGAGATTTAATGTCTTTTACCGTCAGTTGATTTCAATTAAATGGTTTTGGCTGAAGTCACTTGTAGTTCTTGTGTTTCTCTTTTCTTCACTTATTCTGCTTGTTAACAGCAGGTGTTCATCGTTAATGTTCAATCATCCCTAAATTATTAGCTTAATTATCTCATTAACTTGAACTCTGCTTCAGTGTTATTTTAACACTATTCAGAGAGGGACCAAATGTTATCTGAGCAGAGTTGATTAACTCTGTGGATTTTACTGTGTAATGGATGAATCTAGACCAGAAATGGTCAGCAAGTACCTGGCTATGTTTCCATCTTCTGCTTCAGAAGATGGAAACAGATCTTGAGAGATTTAATGTCTTTTACCGTCAGTGATTTCAATTAAATGTTACCGTCAGTTGATTTCAATTAAATGTTTCCATCTTCTTTCAGAAGATGGAAACAGATCTTGAGATTTAATGTCTTTTACCGTCAGTTGATTTCAATTAAATGGTTTTGGCTGAAGTCACTTGTAGTTCTTGTGTTTCTCTTTTCTTCACTTATTCTGCTTGTTAACAGCAGGTGTTCATCGTTAATGTTCAATCATCCCTAAATTATTAGCTTAATTATCTCATTAACTTGAACTCTGCTTCAGTGTTATTTTAACACTATTCAGAGAGGGACCAAATGTTATCTGAGCAGAGTTGATTTAACTCTGTGGATTTTACTGTGTAATGGATGAATCTAGTCCAGAAATGGTCAGCAAGTACCTGGCTATGTTTCCATCTTCTGCTTCCCAAAAGATTACTTGAATCATAGAGCACTTGTGGAAGTGAGGAATCGTGTCAGATTTAAGCCACTGGAGGACGGTAAATGAGTCGGACCAGAGAATGACATGATTAATGTCAACAGTTAGATCAGCTTGAAGGATATTAGCCACCTGCGCACCGGTAAGTGCCGCACTAAGCTCCAGCCGAGGAATCGTCATTTGCTTACGAGGTGCCACTCGTGAACGGGCTAACACAAATGAGACATGCACATGTCCTTCATTGTTTTCTGTGTGCATGTAGGCCACTGAGCCATAAGCCCTCTCTGATGCATCGCAGAATATATGTAAATCCCGATTGAGGATTTCTCCATGCCCCTCAAATGGAGTGTAACACCTTGGGATTGCGATCTGATTCAAACTTTGGAGCTCTTGTTGCCAGTCTTGCCATCTGGTCAACAGGCTGTCAGATGTGATGGGGTCATCCCACCCAAGATTGTTCTTCCACAAATCCTGGACCAGCACTTTGGCTCGGGTAGTAAATGGAATTAGATAACCCAGGGGGTCATATTGTGATGCCAAAACTCTGTAGACATTACGCAGAGTGGGTTCAAGGCATCCGGATTGACTGGGTTTGTAGCTGAATGAGTCTCTGAGGCAGTTCCACAGTAGCCCAAGTGTACCTTCCAGAAGGTCAGTACTCTTTTGTGATAGCCAGAGTTCACTATTCTGTGATCTTGCTTCAGAGAGAAGATGCTGGATTACCTCGGGCTTGTTGCTGGCCCATTGGCGGAGCTCGAATCCACCGGTGAGCAAAAGTTGCTGTAGGTCGTCTACTAATGCTCTAGCTTCAGCATCCGTTTGAAGGCTATGTAGACAGTTGTCTACATAAAAGGAACTTTTGACCGTTCTGACCAGAGCTGGGTCTACTTGCGGGTGGTTCTGAGCGATTTCCTGGAGTGCATATATGGCACAGCATGGGCTGCACGTTGTGCCAAATGGCAAGACTTGCCATTCGTAGATCTTAGGCTGTTCTGTTCTCTGTATGTCTCTCCACAGAAAGCGAACTATAGATTTATCACTTGGCAAGAGGCGAACCTGGTGAAACATGCCTTTCACATCTCCGCTGATGGCTACAGGGTATTCGCGGAACCTCAGCAAGACACCAAGTAAAGACGGACCAAGAACGGGCCCAGGCAGGAGGATGTCATTTAGAGCTTGGCCTTGGTATGAATAAGAACAGTTGAAAACTATTCTGTCCTTGTGGTTATGCGTCACCATATGGTGTGGGATGTACCATGACTCAGGAGACTGCTCAGCTTCTTGTGTTGATATCTCTGCCACATAGCCAGCTTCTTGCAGTTTTCTCATTTCGGAACAGTAAGACTTAGCTCACTTATGGTCTTTAGCAAGTTTATGCTCAGTGCTTCAAAGGTTCGCCATTACTGCTTCTTTTGTGGCTTTAAGAAGTTCAGCATTGGGCCGTCTAAGCAAGGGAGTGGCATATTGCTTAACTCCACTGACTTCTACCCTTGTTGTTGTATGTGTCTGGAGAAGAGCAAGGGCATACTGGTCTTGTTTGGAACGAGTGGCTGTCTTCTCATTAATGTAGGGCAGAGTATCAATTTGCCAGAGGCGTTCCACATTCTTGAATAACTCGGTATTCTGTGTGGTTGTGGTTATGTGGAAACACTCTGGGGAGGAAAGAGTGGTTTGACTGAGCCCAATGGGACCTTGGAGGGTCCAACCAAGTCTGGTACAGACAGCAATCAGGTCATTTGGCGGGTCCCATTTACACTGGCTGAACAGGAGTAAGCAGGTGAGGCATGTCAGACCCGATGAGCAATAGAGGTTGGGCTCGGTCTATCAAGGGTAATGGCAAGGACCTAATATGCTCATACTTGCGCTGAAGAGCAGACACAGGGTAAGAATGTTCGGAAAGTCTCAGGTTATCTGCGGTGAAAGCATGATGAATCAGGTATTTTCAGCCTGGTTTGTGCAAGGGTGATACATGAAGGGAAACAGTGGCTCCATGCAGATTAACTACATCCTGATGGACAGTGCGTAGAGTGAGTGTTTCAGGTTCAGTAGGGAGATTCAGCTGGTCTACAGCCTGTGACAGAACAATACTATGCTCTGAACCATCATCCAGCACTGTGTATGTTTCCATGACTTTCTCTTGATTGTGCAGTAAGACCTTGACTATCTTCAACATTACCCTTTGGGACTGGTTGGGCCGGTCTAAATAGACCTGAGGGGTCAGAACATTGACCAACAGCACACTCTTATGGATCTGTAAGGCTGCATCATGCAAGATGGTAAGATGTAACTCTTTACAATTTGTACAGGTTCTTTTCAGAGTACAGCTGTTTGTAGTATGCATTCGCCCACATTTCCAACAGTGCTTCTCTTTGGATATCCACTGTACTATATGCTCTGTGGTCAGTATCTTGAACTTGGGACAGGCATAAAGGAAGTGGTCTTTGGTGTTACAGTATGGGCAGAAGGGTTGCATCTTAGAAGGGGTCTTAGATTTCATCTGTCCCTGCAAGACTGAACTAGCCTCAGCTGAATACAAGATAGATGAGGATCTCT
Organism: Culter alburnus; assembly: GCA_028476615.1. Lineage (NCBI taxonomy): Eukaryota > Metazoa > Chordata > Actinopteri > Cypriniformes > Xenocyprididae > Culter > Culter alburnus. Next base: position 39,762 of record JAOTNS010000867.1, read on the forward strand.
CTTTTGGGCGAGAAGGTACAGTGCCTTTGCCCACTGCAGATGCAGATCAGGTAATGTATAGGTGCGATCTGTGCCAGTTTGCAGAATACCTCGGCTGAAACAGTACTCAACGAACCATCGCGATATGATGGTGCCATCTTGCTTAACAAGCGATCAACATGAGAGCCACAGCACAGCTCGTATCCATTTGGGCCCTCCAAAGTCCTGAGTATCCCTACTAATGTTTGGATAGATAAGGAAAAGGAGTCAAATGCTTCTGCATCACCGAACTTGACTGCTGGTGCATTCAGTATAACACCTAATTCGGACTGTACCAGCTGACGAGGTTGGCCATATTTCTCCTGGAGCGCTTGTAATGCGGTTGTGTATGGCCTGGGGTCATGCATGTATGCTTTGGCCAACTGGAGAGCACTAGGGAGTTTTAAGTGACTTAAAAGGACCTGATATTTGTAATGTTCACTCAAATGAGGCTGGTTATTCATTACATTTTCTAAGGCCATCTTCAGTAGTGCAAAGTCACTTTCCTGGCCAGTGTCAAAGTATGGGATAGCTGGCTTTGGGACACCATAAGCTCCATAAGCAACCTTCCAGACCAGGTGGTTGGGCTGGGGAGAGGAACAATGCTGGCTGACTATGAGAGGCATCAGGTCGGGGAACAGGATACGGAACTGCTGTCCAAAGAGGGCATTCATAGGATTCGTGGTTTGGTAGGACTGAGTATGTAAGGGAGCCCCTAATGTTACAGGAACTGTAGGTGGGGCCATAGGTAGAACACTAAGAAAGGGTGTCTGACTATATGTGACAGAGGTATCTGGGTAATGGTGTGGTCTGGCCACCGCAACTGGGTTAAAGGGCAAAGGAGCAGCATAATCTGGCCTAGACATTAAGATGGGCTGTGCAGTAACTAGCGAAGCCGATGACCTTGTAACTATGCTGGGCTGGGTTACCTCGGCAGCTGAGGTGACAGAACTGAACGGGGGTTCAGCTACTGAAGCAGTAATGTGTACAGCAGGTAATACAGGGGAAGGCATTACTGATGTCACAGGTATAAAGTTAACATGGCAAGGGGTAGAATGACTAGGCATTACGTGGTCGGATGATTTAAGATCATCAGTAGCAGCAACTCTGTGTTGTTGAGCGCTTACCTCAATCAGAGCATCAATAGCATGGCTGGACTGTGAATCAGGAACATTAACATCTTGAGATTCCTGTTTAAGAAGTGCACAAACATATTTAGCAGCCTCAAGCTCATTTCGAACTTTTTTGAGATGCCGCCGGGTCTCTACCTGCTTAGTGAGCAACTCTCTAGCCTTAGTGGCTTGTTCCTGTCTATACTGCGCTTCTCTAGCCTGAGCATCAAGTTTCTCACACTCTTTATCAACAATGGCATCCTCTTCAATCTGCTGTTGAAGTTCTTCCAAGTCTAGAGTCTTTAACCTTTCCTCCAACATGGTGGCTTGAAGATCAGAGAGTCCATGTCTGGGAGATCTACGTTGTGCACTGCGATGGGATCTGGATGAAGTACTGGAAACCGTGTCAGAAGAAATGGATCTATTCGTCACTTTACCTACTGGCCAACATGCACATGGAAGTTGTGAGTCCACTATCAGTACCACCTGGTCTAGACCAATTTCTCCTCCATCTTTACGCCACTACTGTCTTTCTTGCAGATTTGGGAGATAGTAATGGATTAATCTAGACCAGAAATGGTCAGCAATTACCTGGCTATGTTTCCATCTTGTTAGCGTGTTAGGGCTTTCTCACAGACGTCATCTGCTCGAGATGCAGATCAGCACAGATGAAAGGCACTATTGCTGAGAGGCATGTGGGTGGATCATTTCCTTGTTGTTTTATAGCATTTAGTTTAATTTTGTTAACTAAATATGTATTACCAGGGTTCGCTTAAAGGTGATAGAGAGGATCTTTTCATCGACTGAGAAACCAAAGACTGTTACTGAGTTTTTGAAATGAGCGCATGCGTAAGAACAATCCCCCTCCTTCGAAGGAACGCTTCCCAAAACTCGTAAACACTCGTATTGGAACACGAGTGTGTACCACCGGCATTCGCCGTGTCGTGTTTTTTGGATTCATTATGTCGGACTCACCGCAGGTAACTCATAATCTGCACTTGTTATTCCTGTCTCTTGACAAAAACATTGCATGCGGCGCCTGTGGAGTGTGGAAAGTTACTGGAGCGCGCAGCCACGCTCGTCTCTCACAAGGAATGTCACGGCAGTGATTGACAAGCCAGAGGACCAATCCGCGCACGTCTCTCCAAAGGAACGTCACGGCAGTGATTGACAGCCAGAGGCCCAATCGTTTACGTGATGATCGCGTAAACAATTGGCTGATGTTTTTAAGGCCCTACCTCATGCACAGATGATGTATATAATATTATTACTTTCAGTGCACCTAATAATAGTCTTTTATCAGTTAGTAAAGACAGTTTCAAGTAATTGCAAAATGTATAAAACAAAACATCCTCTTTAGCACCTTTAAAACCTGGTAGGATGCCGCCACACTCTTTGTTTTTACATTAGTTCAAAGTTACTACTAGTTTTAATGTAAAGTTGTAAAATGTAAATAGGATGTAATTAACTTGACAGACTATCAGTAAAAAGACTCAAGCTTAATTTTATTTTAAGTTTTATTTAACATATCTTATAGTGACAGAAATTTCTTAATTTGTGTTAGGATTTATATAAATGAAATACACAGTCACTTGAACATGAAATATGATCATCCATATCCATTTAGAAAAATCTCTGTATGGTCATATATATAAAGTGCCTGACTAAATAAACAACGTTTCTCAGGGCTTTTAGTTTAAAAGTATACATATTTGGATAAATATTGATGGATTCTCATGTTTACTTTTACTCGTGTTTACTATAAAGATGAGTAATATTACATTTTTACCTAAAATGAGGCAATGTGAGCATTAGGGAGCTCTAAACACTGGCGTGTAGCCTAATGTCTGTCTCATTTATACTATGTTCTTTAAGCCATCTCGGGTATTTATGTAAGAATAATGTGTATTTATAATGCAATGCAAATTTACATAGCCTTTATTACAGTATATTAGGCTATAAAAGTATATAAACTATCTCGTTCTGTTTACAAGAAGCTACTACATCAGATCACAGAAGGTTTTTCCAACACTGATGTTAAAAAGCGAGTTTTAAAAAACATGATTTTAATCATATAAACTGTTGTTGTATGAATTGTCACTCAAGCTGGGATCCATTTGCATGCTTTAATTAAACAAGATCGTAGTCTACAGGCAGGGTAGATCAGGAGCAGACAGATACCACACAGGGCAGGCAGAATCATAATCAAAGAACAGCAGTAGTCAGGGCTGGCAGATAACCCACAGATCAGGATACCAGCACAGGTCATGGGTAGGGGGCAGAGGTACTCGTAAACGATAAGCAAAGGGTAATCAGTCAGGCATAAGAATAACGCTCAGAATTGTACCCACGGCAACAAAGAGTTCGCGTTTTGAGTGTCGTGTACGTGAGTCCTTTATAGTCCAGTTAACAAGGTACAGCTGGCGGGTAATTAGTCCAAGGCAGTGGATGATGGGAAATGTAGTGTGTGCGAATGTTAGTACTCGGGTGAGGGCTCCCTCCGATGTGAAAAGAGGGAATCCTGGAGTTTCGTCTCTGTGACAGAGCCCCCCTCCTGCGAGCACCTCCTGGCGCGAGGAGGCAGGCGACGACCGAGGTCTACTACCGCGAGGTCGAGGAGCTGGTCTCTCAGGGTGATTCCCAGTGGATTCCTCCACTAGATTCGGGTCGAGGATATCATCCGCGTTGACCCATTAACGTTCCTCAGGACCCATACCCTCCCATCGACCTAAATATTGCAGGACCCTTCCTCGTAAGAAACAAGTTCCAAAATAGTGGTAACCAATAGTATCCCTAAGGAACTCGATAATGACCTCCTGTCCTCTCGCATCGCTCTGACAAGGCAGGTGGGCCTGGTTACAACGGAACGGAACCCCTCACTCAATCCCTCTCACATCGCATGGAAACCTGCTCAATCGGAACGGGGACGTTTGAAATCAGAACGACTTGAGCAAGTGGGGGTGATATCTCGGAACTTAAGGTACCTAAATAAAAAATGAAATATAAAAAACTATAATTGATACAGGTGAGATAATACATGACAAAAAAAATAAAAATCTCAGCAGTGGAAATGTTCTACAGGAGTGAGCTAGGCAGAGGCTCTAGCTACTCCCTTGGTGTGAACCCCGGAATACTCAATACCCAATTGAGACCGTGAGCCGGTAAGATGATGGAGAACAGCTGAAGAGCGGATACTCGGAAATGGCAGATGTACACTGCCATAGCCTCATCTATGAGTATCGGGAACTGGACCAGCTACATTAGGAGTGAGGATGTGGTAGGCATGACCAAGTAGACCTCACTTGTAATTTATCCAGTCTGTTTAGGCGGGGACCACTCATCGGTAGAAAACTCCCCGATGAACCCGTTACCTCTTTGCATACCAGGGGGGGGGTTTGAAATGGCACCGTGATACATTGACAAATGGTTGGTACCCGAGCAATTTAAGCTGGTTTTGCGGCAGGGAGTTTGAGCATATTTCTGGCCACATTGGAGGGTATTCGGGGGAAAACACAGTGGGGATTCAACCAAATGATGGAAAAGGTAAAATAATTGGTCTAAATTAAGCAATGTTTGTGGAGTGTGATTTGAAGGAAGGGTTTTAGCAAAGACACATAAAAAAAAAGTGAGTAGGGACTACGGGGGTGTAGAAACAGGTAGTAAAAATCCTTGATTTGAGTTCTAGCTCCGTGCCTGTGTCTTTTGCTCCTAGGCGTCGTGATATATTGTGTAGGGATCCTCAACAGTGCGTCTGTTCACGAGGTAGCTAGATTCATCACTTTTTAACTGAAGTGCTACTCGAATTATTTAATACCAATTATTAGTATGAATGTTATGCTTCTATTTAAAGCCTAAGGTAAGATGCTAGACCCTTTTTAGTGCGAGACCTTATAGCTCTTGGACTCTGGCACCTGTAGGGTACAACACAGAATCTTGTGCATGGCACGCGAGCAACACCACAAGTGTCGTGTCTTCCATCTTTAAGCTCCGATCTATACGCTCCGCTCAAATCAGGTGCACCAACCAGCGTAATGGAAACACTGTCTGTACATAACAAAAAGCACACACAGTCAACCACCCGGAAGAACTCAAGGCCAAACTGAACACAGGCTATGTATTAATAATCAATCTGTGTGTGCCCAGTCGCTCTCATCTATGAACGCCTGACTGTAAGGAAATGTGTTAAAAAAAATAATAAAAGACACTGCAAACTAAATTGCATCTAGGGTGTGCGTAGGTGTGGTCCCGGTGGTGTGGACACTACAAGTCGCTAGGGCAGGTCATGCTTGTGTGCGGAATGACCTGGCGAAAGACGATTACGGCATAGGCACGTGCCCCCTGTATCAAAAACCAACAAAATAGACCTGACAAATCAGTTTGCCTATATTACTCGCCGTTCTCTATAAAGAGGAGTAGACTGACCTATACGGTTGATCAACATTTAAGATGGCTAAATAAATATCTGTTTTTCATCTGGCATGTACTCAGCGCTGTGGACGAATGTGTGCTATCCTCGTGTGATGCAAACATACATACGTTTCTGCAGAATTAGGTGCAACCATTCGCCCGTCAGGCACTGAGGTAGAAGGTAGTGTGGTTTAGCTCCAAACGGGCAGTGCCTGTAATAATGAATTGGACAAGTTTGTAAACATTGCACGTGGTCACCAAAAAAGGGAGGGGGGTTGTGTGACTAGACGATTTCCTTGTCTGCTCCAATGTAGAATAATGTAACTTCTGGTGTGTCGCCAATGTAACTTGCATACTCTAATCTAATGGCGCAAATCACTACTAGATTTTGAGGCACCTACACGCTATTCCATATCAAACATATATCTTTAAACTAATTCTAGCTACGAAATCTGTACATCGCCTTGAGTCCTATCTCAAGATAATACTCCCGTTTACGTTTGAAAATCAAGCAGTACAAGGTGTGTATTTAGTCCCATAGGCAACCAGAATCCTGTACAGATTGTTAGTGTATCTGCTCCGGCTCATGCTTAATATATGACGTTGTTTTTTCATTTAATACCTTTTAATATCCTGTCATAATGCGGTTCTATTACTGATAGCTCTTTTAGTAATTGTCTGGTAGCGTACACTGATACGGTTAATACGTTCCTCTATTCAGATTTTTAGGTTAAGTTCGGGGGTCGTGTGGGGTGGGGGGGGGGGGGGGGGGGGGGGGGATACTAGTTATAGTACACACACACTCAGAGCTCAATAACTATCCGCGAATGATGGCTAGCCAGGGTGTTCTCGCTGTGCCCTGCCTTAGATTGAGGTCATCTAAACATTCTCTCCATGGCAGGCGGTGCTAGTGCACGCCGTGCTTCGGAAAAAACTCGACGAAAACCCTCGAAATCGTCAGCTCCGGCGTACATATAGCCAAGATGGGGGGTGACACACCCTCTTGGGGGTGCTAGAATAGGAGTAGAACGCCAACCAGAACCGGAAACGAAAGCCAAAACACAAGAAAGCACAGCAACGAGCCAAACCCAGCACAAAAAAACCAAACCAACACCCCTCCACAGCCCCCCCAACCCCAACTCTCCATAAACCGACGGCACACAACACCCACCAGACCCAAAACAGCTCACGGCCCACCGTAATTAAATTAGACAACCAAACAGATCAGCCACTAAAACAACCAACACAAACCACACACACGCACGGACCTCCTGCCCCGCGCACATAGACAATAAAGAACCATCGAACCACACCAACCCACTCGCACTCCTCCCCCAACGCATACCCTGTACGTCACATTACCGCAACCATCCCGACCCCAACCAGCAGACAACATAAACTTCAAAAGGAAATACACAGAAAAACACCTCCCCCCCACAAAAGAACCTCAAAAATTAAAATCACGAACCAAAAAACTACCTATGCCGAACCGAACCAGGCACCAGCCCAACCACCCACGACAAAACACACGACCCATCCATACTACCCCAATCCCTGACCCAATCTGCAGCAACCCCACCCAACAACCCCCAACGTCCAAGACCCCCGCTCACCCACGTCCCTATACTCTTAACCACCACAAACACAAACCCAACAAACCCACAAGCCGCAACCCAAGAAAATTGTCCCTTCTAAGTAAACACATACAACACCATACACGCCTTCTCATCACCTCCCCCACACCCCCCCCCACTACCGAATCACGCAACTCCCCACACAAAAAACCAAACACATTCGCCAGACCTACAGTCATCAGTGACGGCTGATCCGCCTCCCTGTCTATTACATCAACAAATTTAACAAACCTTCCATAATCCGCCTCCATATACCACCCTCCCAGACCATCAAAACAAATCCCTTCGAGAAAAAAACTAAACATGAACACTAAAATGCGGAACAAAAGCACCCAGTAATACAACAGCAAAAAGGTAAACTATAACTTTACCCTTGGCCCCAACTCATCCCTCTACCCCCGAGTCTTATAAATACAAAACTGCCTGAAGGTAGGCACTCACCACCTCCTCCTACAATAAGCATAAACACTCAAACCATCCCCCACTCTCAGACCCCTGGCCCCATAATTAAACCACTTCAGTTCCACAACTAACTGAGCAACAAAACTACTAGGTCCCCTGCACCTCTCCCTCAAACTTCCCTCTCCACACCCACCCTCTAACACCCGACCACATAAATATCCCACCACAACATCTCAACACTTTAGCCACAACGACCCCCACATACAGTCTTTACACCACACCTTTTTAGCCCCCACAGCAACATCACACCGTAAGAAAAATGGACTTACAAAAAAAAAAGGCAAATAAAAAAACAAACTCTTGAATAAAAAAAGAGATAAACTCACACTATACTCAAAGCACTGTACCTAAACACTAACCCCTTGAACAATTCACACCCCCAACACTATAGCCAACCTATCAAAAACCATAAAACCTAACAAACTACCCCTCCCTCCCCTCCAACTCCATCAAAGTTCACGAAACATACAACCTCGCATACCCATCTCATCGCCACTCACACCCCCTCTTCCCCCCCCTCCCCTAGCTCCGCCATCCAAACCAAACCCACTTAAAACGGACGCTCATGACTAACAAATAAACAACACAACACCAGTCTCTCGTCCGTTCAATAACTTCTCATAGAATCCACAAGTCAACTCCATCTACCCACAGCTCACTACTACTGCAACCCAACTGACCGTTATGCAAGAACCCAGAAAGGATAAACATTAAACCTAACCCCATAACGACCTCAACACACTTCACTAACACACACACCAAACTAGTACCCACAACTCCACTAACCACTTCTTCTCCGTCAACCCCATCCGCTGATCACACACCCCCCGCACCCTCTCCTCTCCCACCTCCACCTCCCTCTCTACCCCTCCTGCTCCCTCAACCTCACGCATCTACCACAAAACGTCGCGGGCAGTACTGCCTGCATTAATACTCCAGCGCGCCCGCGACCACATTTACGCTCCTCAATCTGTGTGCCATCCCCGACCTGTTTACCGACCCCAGACTACCACCGACACCCACCACCTATCTCTCATCCCTCCCACCGCCATCGCCCTACCCCACCCAGGCCTGTCATCCCCCATCCCCCCCAACCCCCCACCCCCCACCCCGTCCCCCCCACTCGCGTCTGCGCTACCACCCTGCTCCTCAAGCCCCCCCCTCCATCTTTCCGGCCTCCACAGCCTCTGTCCCGCCACCGCTACCGATTCTCCCCACCGCCAGCCTATCCCTCATACCCTCCATTTCCCCTCGCACCACCTCCCCCCTCCAACCCCTAACAACTAGAATCCACTTCTTCAACCCCCCGAATGACACCGAGAGACTAACAATAAGTCGATAAAAATTCGGAAACTAACCAACACAAAATCATAACATTCACCGGCGGTCATTCCCCTTCTCCACCCGCCTACCCCCCCACCCCCCTTGACCCCTTCCCTTCACCCCGCTCTCCCTCCTCCCCTCCTCCATCGCACCCCCCCTCCTCCTTTTCCCATCCATCCCCCCCTCGCTGTCTCCAACCCCTCGCCCCCCACCCACTTCCCACTCCCCCTCTTTCCTCCCGCTTCCCCCCCCCCCCCAACCACCCCTCACCCCCCTATCAAACATCCCCTCCCTCTTCAAAAAAAAAAAACGAGTGAAAAAAAACGCAAAATGCATCGGAAAAACAAACAAAATACAACAACTCGCCCAAAAAAAAAACGAATAAAACGGAAAAGCAAAAATCAAAAAAAAACGCAAAAAACCGGAAGAACAAAAAAACGGAAAGCTCGGTCATCGATGATCCACTGTATGTAGGACAACAATAAGATATTTCAGGGGTAACAAACCGTTTCTGGTCTGATTGCATGGTCGAGCTTCACCTTCATGTTGCCAGTCATGAGGCCGTCAGCCTTGACAGTCTTGTAGCCTGGTCTGTATCTGACTGTAAAGTGGAACGTGAGAAAAATAGGTACCACGAGCTCTTGTCGAGGACTTCAGTCTCTTTGCGGTTTTGTTTCTTAGATATTTCGAGATATCTTACTGATCAGCATTCGTACTGTGAACTGATTGTAGTTTGTACTCCCTTCCAACCAATGCTCACGCCTTTCATCAATTACCATGCGGCCTTACATGCGCCCAACAATGTTCTCTGGTCCCCCAGATGTCCCGTAGTTTCGCTCTGCTCAGCGGCGTTGAGTTTTTCCCTTGGAATAGAAGGCACAAGGATATTGTTTAGGTGATTCCCCTTTGGGGTCTTTTGAGATAGTACTGCGGAGGCCCCAATTCCAGTGACTGGATGCGTCAACCTCCACCACATGGAGGTTTCTGACGGGTCGGATGATTGAGGTGAATGGTTGCTGTTTGTGAAACGCCGGTCTTTGAGATCTTGGAAATCCTTGGGCTAGCAGAAGACACGAACCTTTTGATAATAGTATCCTTTATTAACCGATGCTTTTAAAGTAGGTCATGCGATGGTGCCTGAATTGTTCAAATAACATCTGTACATTACGGCGTAGAAAGTGAGAATCCAAAGGACACGTTTGCAGTTCGTTGAAGCTTCTGGGTTTTAGGCCAAGTTCAGAACTTTGTTTTGACCTGCTTTCTTTTCGTCCATAGCAACCCCGTCTGGGACTCGGGCTTTACTTAACCATAAGGACACAGAAGTTGCGTGAAACTTCACATTTTCCTGTTTCCGCTTTGACCATAGAGTTCGGTTATTGGTATCTAGGCTCTTCAAATACTATCTCCTGAACCTGGGTTTGAATGGTGTCTTTCCATGGAGTCAGAAACGGGTGGTTTTAGATCAGAATGTCTTCGATGTAGACGATCACAGAACGTTGTTGGAGCTAGCTTGGCACACATCATCTGATTAGAAATAGCTTGGAATATCGGAACGGACTATTGACATTCTGAAGGAATCAGCGAGGTATTCATAGTGGCCATTTGCGGTGGAGAATGCTGTCTTCCATTCGTCTCCTTCCCAGATGCGAATCAAATTGTAAGCGCTGCAAAGATCCAGCTTAGTGAAGTACTTTGCCGTTCATAATTGCTCCAGTGCAGCAGGAACCAGTGGAAGAGGGTATCGAAATTTTACAGTTATTTCGTTCAGCCCGCGGTAGTCAATGCAGGGCCGTAAACCGCCATCCTTTTTCCCCACGAAAGAAGCCCGCGAGGCAGGTGAAGTAGACGGGCATATGAATCCTTTTTCTAGTTCCTATTCGATGTATTTCTTCATCGATTCAGATTCTGGTTGGGATAGTGGGAAGATGCGGCCTTTGGGTGGTGTAGTTCCTGGAAGCAGATCAATTGCACAGTCATATGAACGATATGGAGGTAACTGGGAAGCACGCACCTTGCTGAAAGCTACAGCCAGATCCTGATACTCGTTAGGGATGTCGAGGACTGGTGGGGCCTCAGTATCATTTCGGGAGCGCTGGTCTGAACAATTCTGACAGGTAACGTAGGAGTATGACACAGGCATTTAGACTGACATTGTTTGTTCCAATGAGTTATCTGACCTTCTCTCCAGCAGATTTGCAGGTTGTGAGTGCGTAGCCAAGGAAGCCTCAGGATGACAGATGATGTGGATGTGGGTAAGATGTGGAATTGAATACTCTCTGTGTGAAACAGGCCAATCTGCATGGTGAGTGGTTTGGCGATGGCTGTCACACTCCCAGTGCCCAGCGGGCAGCCGTCTATCGGATGTAAGGGAAGAAGAGCATGTGATTAAGGGAATGTGGTTCTGTTGGACGAAGTGTTGTGACATAAAGTTCCCCGCTGCTCCTGAATCCAGCAAAGTGTGAGTGCTGCACTGTTGATGGTCAATTTGTAGAGTAATGGGAACAGAAACACACGTCAGATTGATAAAATGGATTGTCATCACTCACCGACCGTGGGTTTTCGGGACGGACCGACTGGGCAATTGTTCCGTATGTGTCCTGGGTTTTCCACAATACAAACACAGACGATGGGCCAGCCTATGGCTTCTCTCCGTTTCAGACAAATGGTAAGTGTTAATTTGCATGGCTTCAGTACCATAGATTCAGTGGGATTAACTGTGCGAGCCCCAGACTGGGTAGTAGATTTGCGAGAACGGATGAGGTTAGCAATTTGGATGGTGAGTTCAATAAAATGATCTAAACTTCTGCCTTCATCTTGACATGCGAGTTCAGCTTGTAATTCATGTGTTAATCCTCTCTGAAAACATTCTCAGCGTATCATCACCCAGTTAGTCTGTGCTGCCAGAGTAAGGAATGCCAAAGCGTATTCGGCAGCGATCTTTGCGTCCGCTGTCTCACCCATCTGCATCTCACCAGCCCCTTGCCATCGCTGGGTGATCAAAAACCTCCTTTAAACCTTTGCATAAAATGCTCATAGGATAGGGAAATGCGGTACCCATCACACGCCATAGCAGCAATCCATCACGCTTTGCCAGTAAACAATGAGCAAACGAAAAGTGATCTTACCAGCTTCATTGGCATACAGGGCAGGTTGCTGATTGAGTATAGGAGCATTGTAACATGAAGCCCTTACACTTCGAGGGTCGCGTCAAACTTTTCTGGCAGGGACAAGCACGGATGCTCGATGATGGCGTCTCAGCCGCATGGGTAATGGCGGCGGCAGCGATCGGTGGTGGCGTGGTGGGTCACAGGTGTTTGGAGCCCCTGTAGTGCCTTCACCAGTTCCTCAGTGAGCAAGGGTGAGACGGTTTGAGCTGATGCTGATGGTTGGCGAGCTGGCTGGCTTTGGGCTGACATGTCGCACACAGGTGAGGGAAAGCAGCTGGATTTTGTGCTGGCGAAGTCTTCTGTAATGAATCATCACTCAAGCTGGGATCCCATTTGCAGCTTTATAAACAAGATTGTAGTCATACGGGCAGGGTAGATCAGGAGCAGACAGTATATCACCAGGGCAGGCAGATCGTAATCAAAGAACACAGGCAGTAATCAGGGCTGGCAGATAACACTCACAGATCAGGATACAAAGCACAGGTCAGGGGTAGGCGGCAGAGGTATGTAACGATAGCAACAGGTTTCAGCAACAGGTAATCAGTCAGGCAAAAGAATAACGCTCAGAATTGTACACCACGGCAATACAAGACTTCGCGTTTGAATGTCGTGTACGTGAGTCCTTTGCATAGTCCCTTTACACAAGGACAGCTGGCGGTATTAGTCCAATGGCATGTGGTGATGGGAAAATTATTTTATGTGACGAATGTTAGTACATCGGGGAGGGCCTCCCCTCTTATGGTCCATAGGAGGGGAATCACCTGGATGTTCGTTCTCTGTGACAAAGGTTGTGTTTCTTTGGCATGTTCGTGCTAACGTCGTAAAATATGCCATCCCTGTGTCTAATCGGAGCTATTTTTAGTTTGTCTTATTTGGAAAAGTTAAGAACATTTCAGTTTCTCTTGTTTTAAAGAAAGGCCCCTTTGATACAAATTCAAAGAGGTGGCTCAAGTAGTTAGTTTGATCCAAGCCAAGGACGGATTGTTGTAACACCGTGTTGTAACTAGACAAACAGCATCATCTACCGCTATATACAGAGGGTCCCAAAAAGAATTTTTTAAGACCATTACGCGACCCTCCCTTCCAGAAGTAATTCACGAATGTGCTCCGCATCGTAGAGACTAAAATGGCGGCATTTTTGACAGTACTTTTTTTATAAAAGACTGACTGTGTTTTTTTTTAAGGTAGGAGTTTTGATCCCGACCGGACATTAGACCGATAAAAAAGCGTCCCCAACAAAATAATAACTAGGTAATCCAAATCCAAACTCACTAGAATGAACTTTTTAATTAATTTATGATTTATATTCCCTTACCATTGTACGGTTGTTGATTGATAGTTGTTAATACTAGTGACTAATATAAACTGCGTGACTACACGTGATTGTTAACAAGGTCTTTGCGTTGTATTTAGGCTCACGCGGTTCGCCCTCAGGAGAACTCAAAAGTCCACAGCCAAAACATCCGCCTGTTTTTAATTCATATCATCGTTTTTGCAACAAATCGGCAGAGTCATGACTTCAATGACACCATTCATAAACAACTGCCTCGTCTGGATAATCATAGATTCCGTTTGCCACAAATCAGTTTTTAAAATAATGACTCAGATGAATCCCCACAAGACTGTCACTTTTTGGCCCAAACCCTAATGGTGCGTTTAGTTTTCATGTTGTTAAAAGTTATAAGTTTTTTGTTTTCCCACGCCATTCTTATTCGTATTTTTCAAAAAGTTCCTCAAAACATTCTAACTGCAGTTTTTCTCAGTGTAACAAACTCATTTAATTGTGATTTAGTAACCCGCCCTTACGTAGGTTGTCCCTCAGTAAATGGCCCAAGGGCGAATTAGCGCAGCCGCCCGGCTCGTTCGGATCCCCTAGGTATTACATTATTAAGGTCCAAAGAAGCCCTGTAAAGGGCCTGAAGGCCCCTATTGTTTTTCTTTTCTTTAGTTTATTTATAAAAACCCTCGTACACAATCGACATCATCGGTCCGACAAAGCTGTTTCATACGTCTAGTCATTGGTCACCAACCTTTTTAGCCCAAGATCCCCTGACCTCCCCGACCTATTATGCAAGACATATCTACTATGTAGAAAAAGACAGCCATATGTATTTCTAGTTTTTTTTTTTTCAGGGAGGCCAATTGTAGACTTCTGAATTTCTTTATATTTTTTTTACAAGCCCATTGGCCCATTGCTCTTCTGATACTAGGTTGCAGATAATAAATTATTATTATTATTAATGTAATAACATAATACAATATCCCATCTTGAAATTGAGAGGGAACCACTGGCTATTTTCATTATCACAATCCAAACAAAGATTGCTTACCAGTTTCCAAGCGATTTTTTCGCTTATTTGAATTAACTGAGATTATTGTCACGACTTAAGCAAAAACTGAACGGCTGACTTTCATCTTCTTGCGGTGAAATTAATGCTACACACAAAAGCTTTGAAACACAAACACATGCTTAAAGGTGAGACGGCAAATTTCGACATCTCTGACAGCAGTGCAACAGTATGGAGCAGGCAAGGCGCTACAGCTGTTTTCCCGTGCTAGGCCCGGCTGTGTGGTAAACAAAGCTGAACTGCGCTACACTAATTAACTACGTTATCGGAGGTCAGAGGAACAACTAAATTCCATACCCATAGAAAAATTGTTTCTGAAGACAGTTAATTAACTGTTTAAAGAGTGCATTCATAACGGGGGGGGTAAACGCGGCTTCACAGGCCCGGGGGGTAATTCAATATTTTAGTGGGTTCTCTGGTGGCCATATTTCGAAGCATCGTAAACAGTGATCTCGTATCTGCCATGCTAACAGAAATATTTTTCTGCTCTCTTGGATTCCGTCTTCAGCGTCTCCTGGGGCCTCTATGTTTACAGCCGTTTTTCCCTACTCGAGACATGATAACTGGTCTATTTACCTTTATCACTGTCCCAGTAGCTTCCCGAACATAACAGTAAAATTAAAATCCAAAAATACAGTAACAAAGACTGGAGAAAATGTAATGTATTTCTGCACTCCTCTCATATTTCTGTTCTGGTTTATCGAAGCTCGCTGGAACAGTGATACAGAATCGACCACGTGACCTCGGGGGCGCACAATCGGCGCCATGATCTTGCGACGTCGAGTCGGGAAGATGCACGGGTTGCGAACCACTGCTCATAAAGTTATATTCACCTTAATGTCACCTCAACGTAAGTCAGCTCCTCTGTTTGTGTTTTGAAAACGCATGCTCTTGAATTTTGATATTACTCCTCCTCCGGAAGTTTAATCCAGATCACCGCACCAAACCACTTGGTTCCATCAGAAGTCAGGACATTGAATGTAAAAAATTGTCCAGCGATTTTGTTATAGTCGCGACGGTTTTGGCTGTGGCGAGGCAAACGAATATTGTGTGCTAGAAAAGGGAAAACGGCAGGCAAGTGTTTATAAACTTCTGGCAACATGATTGATCTGTATGAACTTCAACTAGTGGTTTGGTATGTAGTAGTCCTCACATGGAGTGTGACCTACTATATGTGATCAAAGTTATAGCGCCACCGAACTGGCAGCAGGAAGTGGGTGTCACTTTTCACATTGTGGCTTTTGATAGCACCATCTATTGTTTTATTCCGATTTCTCTCATCAAAAACTTCCACCCACATAATGTCACAAGCCCGACTAGGGCAGAATGTGAGACCTTTGAAACGAATCATGATATCTCAACATTGTTGCTTGCAACACGTTCAAACACTTTTTAATCATATTCTGGGCAATTTTTTGATTGAAGCCCTTAACATCCTTCAAATTGCGGCATGAAACTTGAACCCATATCATGATCTTGCTCATCAGTATAATTATGGGCAAAGCCTTAGAAACTGTTTGGGGAGCAGAGCTTCTGCGCGCGCCCCTTTTGACAAAAGTTGGGGGTATTTGTTTACCCGAACAGCCCCCCAAGACTCGGTAACACCCTTATATGCTTACTCATTAAACCGAAACTTTCTCCTATTCAGTCATTTAGCCTCCTGACCAACAGGAAGTCTAGATATTTTGCTTTGAATGTGGAATTTTTCACCACACACTTAACGCACCACACGCTCTGCTCCACTCCCCATCCCTCCCTCCTCACACCCTCACACGTCACCAACCCAGTCCCTGTGTGTGTGGTGGTGATGTTGATGTGTGAGTGCAAGTGAGAGAGCGATTTTTTACCTACTACTCCTTGTCCGCTTCTTTAGAAAAACCCCTGTATTTTTTCCTCTCAGACGTCCTCGGTGTTCTTCACGAGTTAATCCCATCCCTTAAATCCAAACCATCTGCGTCACTACTAGGCCAGTGTCATTTTGGTATCCTGACAACAATATCATACCTTCATTAGTTTTATAATCTAGGCTAATTAAAATCTAAAAAACGCACTGCAAAAGAATAACTTCACACTCATTTTGAAATTGACCTATGACACTATAAGTCACTAATTGGTAAACGACATAGTTTTCAAAATCTGTTCCCATTTACAATTATTCCGTTGACAATTAAAATATTTTTAAACTAACATTCGTTCCTTTAGATAAATTCAAATTAGTAAATAATATTTTAAGTAAATTTCACAAGATTATATAAACGTGGCTGTTAAAAAATAAACTCTTTTAAAATCACTGTCCAAAATAAATCTAAGTGAGTATAAAAATCTAGACATGTCCATAACTAACCCTTAACTGACATAAAATTGTGTCCCTGTGCACATGTTCTCGTGATCTTTTGGCTTTCTTTATTAATTTTTTTTTCATTTATTTTTTATCTTATACCACACCTATTAAAATTAATGAAAGCCTGCCTTTATGTGTGCCCTTAAGATCTGGTGCACCAAACACCGCTCAGGGCGAGTGTGGCCAAAAAACATAAGAGCAAGGTCAAAAAACAGGAAGAGAAGTCGTGAGGATTATTGACCCTTTATTTCCTACCTCTCCTCGGCATTTCCGAATCTATGGGTTCACTTCGGTTTGAAGAACTTCCATTCAAAACGACTGAAAACTGGTTACATTTCAATCATAAGGTGGCCCTACCAATACAGCTTAATCTGTCAGCTTGACTGAATGACACTGTCAATTTGTTCTATTCATGCTTACATTCATTAGAATTACATAACGCTTGGTATTGTAACATAACTTGTTAGGACAAAGAGATACTATGGCATCAGCTCTTTTCAGCAGATACTTTCTATCCTCCTCCTCCACCCGATTGATTTTATTTTGTCTCCTTTGCATACCGCGTAATATATGAAAAGGCCACACACTATGCTGCACATGTATGTGGTCTGTTCCTCCCTCTATATACTATTACACATATCTCCCCATTTAATTAATTGCCACTTGGAATGCATGAAGACTTATCTTTCTCGGTTTTTTCCCTCCTCAAAGCCCTCGACGTCCTCTTGTCCAGGTTTGTTTAACC
Organism: Culter alburnus; assembly: GCA_028476615.1. Taxonomy (NCBI): domain Eukaryota; kingdom Metazoa; phylum Chordata; class Actinopteri; order Cypriniformes; family Xenocyprididae; genus Culter; species Culter alburnus. The sequence continues at coordinate 57,319 of JAOTNS010000867.1, forward strand.
TGTAATACAATTATTAAAATGGAAATCCCTTGGAATTATAATCACGCAACTCAAAGTTCTGAACATTTTATCAATAAGGCAACGTCTTACCGTAATGCAAAAACTATATACACCTATTTATATGTTCCAACCCCGATTCCCTTAATAATTGCGTGTGAAAGATCACACCTTTTCCATGGCACCTTTTAAAGTACGTTCGTTGATGCTATTTAACCCCTTTTGAAATGTCTTTTCTTACTGTTTCTTTGGTTGAAGGTCTTGAGATAGAAATACATGTCAATCGATCAATGTGTACACCCAGTCTTTTTAAAAATAAAAATGCATTGCTGGCGTTCATTAGAGTCTAATCACTAAACACTAACCGTTACAGCTTTAAAACGGAAATTTACTAACTCCCGTAATTCGCACGAGGGGAAATCAAAGCGGCATGCGTGTAGTCTTGGAATAAGCGTGAATACACATCAGCACTCACACGCCAATTCCATACTAATGCTGCAATTAGATTTCTCATAAGCACTTCGAGTTTTTACACAAAAAATAACAGCTACGTACTTGGTTTCAAAGGGGGGTCTGAGAAAAACACAGACATGGCAGATTCGGATTATTATTTGGCAACCATTGTTGATTTACATTAAAATTACGATTGTATGTCTTGATAATTGAACCTGGTGAACTCTCCGAAACAATGAAGTGCCACTATATTTCAGAATCCATAAAAGATAGACGAACACCTGGGTTTGTCTTTTGTTCTAATTCGAATGCCAAACTCGCTGTGTTTTATGCACTGAATAAAGCGGATTGATGTCTATGCGTTTTCTTCGTCTGAGTTTTAATGAACTATTATTACAAACTTTGAAACATCAAACTGCACTTGTTTAGGCTGCTACAAACTGCAATATTGTTGTGGCTGTTCTTGGTAGTATATTTCATTTTGCACGTATATATCGATTAATCCAATGTTAAAATTATAGTTTGGTATAACCACATTTACATCGTAATATTGCACACCTTCAACTAATGGTCTCATGAAAAGAAATATGTGTATCGCTTTAATAAGGATTCGCAGCTAGAGAGTAAAAAACAATAAATCATGTATTTGTCCAGCTTACAGGAGATAAAGCTGACAGGGAACTATAATTAAGACCATATCTCTGTTCTATTCTTAAAACTTGTATCATAGGATGGATAGGCCTACATTTAACGAACTCCTCCTGAGCTTTTATCATATCATGTTCCAGCTCAGCGCAATCCTATCTAAAGTCTTTGAGAAATGTTAAATTGCAAGATCTATATGTTTCGTTGAAGGGCGCTGCCGCCTGTCAAAGTTCTGATGTTCGCCATGAAACAGGAAGTTGTTGTAACGTCGGGGCATACAATGTCTCGATCTGCCCCCCAACGTCACATGTTTTTATTTAGGTCGCCACTGCCTGAAATACCCCGTCTATATGTACAATATCGTCAGTTTCCAGTTATAGCGCCAACCTGTTGGCAACAGGAAATGACATGGTATATACACTGTGTTAACTCTCATAGAGATTAAACCAGATCAATGGTTCCTATACTGGCCAGTCCTATCCCTTTAAGGCCTTTGAGACCATGTTAAATTGCGATCACAGATCTTGAGTTTTCGTCTGAGGGCGTGTCCCCTTGTGACCTGACAAACTTCTGAGTGTTTCGGCCTGAAGAATGAAGCTTCGCTGGTTGAATAACTCTAAGCCTATGACAATATCCCGAGTCTGCTTCGGCAAACTTCACATGTGCTCGAATACAGAGTCCTGGCCTAAAGCCTCTATAGCTCCCAGTATTTAGGCTTGAGCCATGCGCCACCCTTGCTCGTCCACAGGAAAATGGCCATGCGTCTACACTGTAATGAGGATATCCACATACCAGCATTCACATTTCATTAATGCCAACGACGTACCCACGAAACATGCGTAGAACAACCACTTTAAATTAGTGCAACACTTGGCTGAAGTGCTATGTTTTGCAAATAACTGCCACGAAAGAACAGAAGTTTGTTTGTTAACCAAGGGCTATTAAAACATGTCCGATCTGTTTCAAAACTTCAAGTTCGATGACATAAGTCCTTGCTTCAAGACTTCAACCATGGCAACATCAGTGACAGTTCAAGCCGCCACCGTTGGCCACAGGAACTTTGGCCATTCGTGACATGACTTGTTGGCCTACTGTTCCCTTTATGTCACCAGGCCCTCCTTCCCATGCATGTCTCAGCCACTTTTCCCCTGTTTCCTAAGAGGGCCGATGGGTGCGGTGACGAAAGCAGACTCGCACCCCGGGTGGCGAGGGTGCCCTCGGTGGTGTCAAAATCTGCTGTCTCATTTCAGCTTTAATTCTTCTTCTCTTCTTTTTTCTTTCTCTTTCGACCTCGTTCTCTTCTTTTCTTTCTTCCTTTCTTCTTCATCCCAAAAATAATCCGCATATTTAGAGGGCCTAACGTGCTCGCAAACTCACCGAAAATTTGCACCACACGGAGCCGTCAGAAGTGTATGAAAATTTACGTCTGTTTTCGGGTTTCCGGAAATCTGGGGCGCATAGGCAAATGGCTCGATCGCGCCATCTACCTACAGCACCCTTCTCGCTAACATTTTCCTATGGGTTCTCTAAATTCGGTACACACATTTTATCAGCCCAATACCTACAAAAAGTTCCTCTTGTGGAGCGAAATCCCGAAACCGAACGTGAATTCCACGGCGCGACTGATTTTGATTAAATTCACAACCGTTTTTATTGCCAGTTTTCCAGACGTTGCTCCCTCTTAAAACGATACTCCGTCCTATAGACTTTCATCATATAATGTCCAATTTTTTGGTCAGTCTCAATCTAAAGGCTTTTGTCCGTGTAAATTTCGCGAAGATTTAGAGTTTTCACTGAACGTGACGTGTCCAGGCTGCGGCGGCCTGACAAATTTTGATGTTCTTCCCCATGACAGGAATTGTTTGTAACCTCATACAAACAATGTCCGATCTGCCCCAAACTTCACATGTGTCTAACTTAAGTCCCTCACCTGAAAGGACCCTCGGTCTTCATAAACAATATATCAGTTAGCAGTCTAGCGCCACACCTTAAGGCAACAAGAATATGACCTTTTTTAAGGCTCTGTGATTAACAGTCCTCATAGAGATTTAACCAGATCAAATCAAATGTTCTCAGCTCTAATCTATTACCGACCTTAGCGATCAGATAAAATCAAAGATTCTGAGTTTTCGCTGAGGGGCGCTGTCCGTGGGGGGCCGGACTGACAAAGTCCTGACTGGTAGTTTCGGGCCATGGGAAAGAAGGAACGCGCCTGGATCTTGTAAACTCCTTTAATACTATGTCTTGATCTGTCTCCAAACTTCACATGTTTGATAACATTCCTGGCCGTATAAGACAATCCTATGTGACCATATTTAGTTAATATCGCTCAGCGCCACACACCATGCTGGCAAACAGGAAGTTGGTCGATGCTTTCACGATGTAATTCACTACCAAAGGTCATCATTGTCTCAATGCCACGAAGTACCAAAACATGCTTAGATAGCACGTCTAAAATCATTGCACCCCTTGGCCTGAGTTCTAATTTCTAAATTATATTGCGATTACACTCCACATTCTCAAAGCAACAGGAAGATTGTTGTATACTTCACTACTGACAATTTCCGAATCTGCTTCCAAACTTCCACATTTTCGTAATATCCCTTGGCGCTGAAAGCATCAACATGGCGCACAGAACTCAGTTATAACCGAATCGAAAGCGAGCCACCATTTTGGCCCACACGAAGTTGTCGCATTTACCGGATGACTTTGGCATAATTCTCCTGTATTCACGTCGCTTACACTGCATGTTGGCCCGCCCGACTGTTCCCTTATGGTTTTCACCTGAGAGTCAACGGGTGGCGGATTAGGCCCGGTGGCGAGTGCGCCCCTCTTTCACGTCTGCTTGCAGCTCGGTTTAATTTATTCTTCTTCCTTCCTTCTTCCCGCAAAGAATCGCATTTTAGATGGCCTAAATACGACTGCTCGAAAACTCACGAAACTTGCCACACGCTCAGAAGTTGGTCGACAATACGTCTTTTAACATGGTTTTCGGAAGTTGGTGCGTGCGAGCAAAATGGCTCGATATCGCCTCTAACGGTACGCCCCTCCTCAGCTACATTTCACTAGGGTTTTGAAAATTCGATATCAACACATTTATAGAGCCATAACCCTAACCGAACAAAAAAAGTCCTCTTGGAGCGAAATCCGAAACACGATCACAGTCAGTCAATCTTTTCGAATACTACTTCCCCGCCTTTTTTTGTCATTTTCCAGACGTTGACTCTTAACCGAACTCCTCTAAGCATTTTTAATCGATCAATCGTCATTATTTAGGTCACGTCTACATCTAAAGGCCTTTTGTGAACGTTAACTTGCGAAGATTCTAAGAGTTTTCCACTGTCGAAGAGGCGTGCCGTGGCGCCCTGACAAAGTTTGTGATGTTTTCGCCATGAACAGGAAGTTTGCTTTGTAAGCTCGACAAACCATGGCCTATTCCTGCCCCAGACTTCACTATGTCTTTTTATAGACCCTTGGCCTGATTCCTCTTTAATCCAATTCCTTCAGTCTAGCGCCACCGTGGCACAACAGGAAATGACATGCTTCTTTACACTGTGAATAACTCCTCATTAGCGCATTAAGCACTATCCAACATCATAATTTTTTTCGTCAGATCGTAATCTTAAGGACCTAGCGTGTGATATAATTCTCACAGATCTTGAGTCTTGTCGTTGCACTGGCCCTTTTCCCCTGGTGGCCTGACTGAACAAATTTCCTGATGCTTTATGCTTAAGGCCATGAAAGAGGAAGCTGAGTTTGTAACTCAGGCGTCCCCTAATGTCTGTATCTTGACCCCAAACTTCACATGAGTGGATAAGAGTCCTGCTAAAGACACTCGTATATAGAACATAATTCAGTTAGCTATCGCCCCACCTTCTGTGGTCAGCATGAAGTGTGGCCCTTTTCCATGAATTCTTGCCATAATTCCTCTGTACTTTACTCCGCTTACATGCATGTCGCGCTCACTGTTTTCGCTGTCGTTGTTTCTCTCTGAGAGCCAACCGGTTGGCGGTGAGCCACCCGGGGTGCGAGGGCCTTTCACGACTGGCTTGCAGCTTTATTAAGGGCCCGAGCACCGCTCGGGTGTGGAGGGACCCTATTGGAATTGCTCTGTTTATATATTCTGTATATTAGGGCCCTAGCAACGACTGGTGTGAGGACCCTCTCTTCGTACCGGTGCTCACCAATTATTTGCTTCTTCCATCCAAATCGAAAAATCGCATTTTGTTGAGGGCCCTTAAACCTGTTCTCAAAAACTCTCATGGAAACCTTTGCACACGGCCGCGTCCGCAGTGGTGGAAATTTACATCCTGATATGGTTTTCCAGCATTGGTGTGGGGCAAAATTGGCTTCGATCTGAAGCGGCCAGCTACAAAATTTCAATTAATCGCCCTTCGTGCTACTTTTCACTGTACAGTCTGTATGAAATTCGGATAGAGTCAGATGTAACAGCCCAATACCATACACAAAATCCCCTGGTTGCAAAGGTTTGTAAACCCCACCATGAAGTTGAGAGTAATTTTGAAATTTTCTCCTTGCAAAATTTATTTTCGTAGGCAGTTTTTGCCCATTGTCCCCACCTGTTTACTTTCAACGAACTCCTCCTAGCTGCTTTAAATCAGATCAACAGTCATATTGGGTGCCATCCTACATCTAAGGGACTTTCAGAAGATGTTAAAGTGGCAAGAATCTAGAGTTTTTCACTGAAGTGCGTGTCCGTGGGCGCCCTGGCCAAGTTTCGATTTATCGGCATGAAAACAGCATTTTTGTCTGTAACTTACCGGAGGGCATTACAATGGTCCTACTCCTGCCCCCAAACACTGTCACCATTGTTTTAACTTAGAGTACCTGCCGAAGCATTCGATATTTACAATATTCATTTTACCAGTCCATCGCGCCCCATTGGGGCAAAACATGTACATTCACATGTTTTCTTTACAACTGTGATTACCTTCCTCATAATAGATTAAAGCCATAGTCACTCATATCTTGCCGTCTCATCCTTCAAAGATGCCTTGGAGAGTAGGTTAAATTGCAAGATCTATGAGATTTTTGTTGAAGGCGTGGCCGTGGTTGACCGACAAAGTCTGCCTGCTTTCGCTATGTAAGGTGAATCACTTTTTTGAGGGCCTAAACATACTCCGAAAACTCATGACCCTTTGGCAGATTGCTCCTCAGAATGTTGAAAATGTCTACGTTCTGATATGGGTTTCAGAAGTAATTGGTAGGCAAAATGGCGCGAATCTCGCCACCATAAAAAAATCAACTAAGTGCCCCTGAAACCTCACGTTGGTCCCTAGCAGTATATGAATTGGTATACACACATCTACACCCATACTACAAAAAAAAGCTCTTGGAGTCGAAATCTCGAAAACCAACAGGAAGGTTCAATATATCTTTAGTTGAATTTTCTTTGCAACAATTTGTGCAGTTTCTTGCCATTTTCACAGAACGTTGTACGTTTACCAAACGCCTCCTAGAGCTTTTAAATCAGATCAACAGTCAACTATTATTGTGGTCGAGCCCTATATCGTCATAAGGCCTCTTGAACGACGTTACAGCATCGGATTGGGGTGCTGAAGAGTCTAGAGTTTTCGCTGAAGAGGTCTTGCTCCGTGGCGGCCTGGAAGTTTTAACTATTCGGGCATTACACTGCTCTGATCTGCCCCAAACTTCACATTTATTTTTATTTATAGTGCTGAAGACATCTTCTAGTGACAATATTCAGTTACAGTCCCATAGCAGGGCCAACCTTTTGGTGCAACAGGAAATACATTGATCTAATTTCACACTGTGATCAACTCCTCGTAGAGATAAACCAGAAGCACATCATATATGTCGGCCAGCTAATCTTAATGCCTTTGATCTGTTAACAATCTCATAAGAATCTTGAGTTTTTCCGTCTGACCAGGCGTGCCGGTATGCGGACTGACAACAGTCTGAGTGTTTCCCCCATGCAAGAGGAGCTGTTGTTAACTCAGGCCATCCGATTTCCCTGAGTCTGGTGCCCAAACTATCAATGAGGTGGAAAAAGGCCGGCCTAAAGACCATGCTAATATGACAATCGTTGCTATAGCGCACACCTGTTGGCAGCAGGAATGTGGCACTTTACAATGATTTTGGAGCCATAATTTCTCCTGTATTTACTCGCTGCACATAACCAAGACCTGACACGATCGGGACAACATGTTCTCTGTTTTTTTCTGCCCTTCAGGCCAACTGTTGTCGGTGTAGCCTGGTGCGAGGGCCCTTGTCTCGCTATGCGTATTGCACGCTATAATTAGTTATGGCCCCCGAGCAAGACCGAGGTGCTTGGAGGACCACTCTATTGGAATTGCTCTCCCGTTTATTATTATATAGGGCCCGATCCAGATGGGGTGAGGACCCTAATTGGAATATGCTCTGTTATTATGGCCCGAGCACCGATTGGTGGTGAGGACCCTATTTGGATTGTTTCCCTTTATTAGGGCCGAGCACCGTGATGGTAGTGCAGGAACCCTCTCTCGGAATTGAGCTCGGCGCTCGTTTATTATTATATTATTTATTAGGGCCGAGCACCGCTGGTGGATGAGGACCTATTGTCATTGCTTTTTGCTCCGTTTATTATTATTATATTATGTATTCATAATTATAATTATGATTTAGGGCCGAGCACCGATGTGTGATGACGCCTATTCGAATTTGCTCAGACAATTATTCTTTCCTTTCTTCCCAAAAATGAATCGACATTTCTTGAGGGCCTAACGTTCTCAAAAACTCATGACTTTGCCACGAGAACGAAATTATACGTATGAGCGTCGTAGTTGTGTGTGACAATTTGCAGCTGATATGCGTTTCAGCCATTATTTGTGGCAAAAATATGCTCCGATAGCGCCACCTACAAAATTTCAATTATAGACGCCCTTTCGTGCCTACGTTTCACGTACAGTATAATTCGGCAGACGATTTAACAGGCCCAATACCTACAACAAAGCCCCTGGGTTTGCAAAGTTTGTACCCCCCGGAACGATGAGAATATTTTGAAATTTTCCCTCTACAAAATTATTGAGCAGTAGTTTTTTGCCTATTCCAACATGTTTTACTTTAACGAACTCCTTCCTACAGCTTACCAGATCCAACACCGTATTTTGGTCACAGAACTGTCTACTCTAAAGGCCTTTGAGATGTTTACATCTGCGAAGATCTAGAGTTTGTCGCTGTGCAAACGTAGTGTCCGATGGCGGCCTGGCAAATTTTCGAATGTTTCGCCATGAACCAGGGAAAGTTCGGTTTGTAAGACTCGGGCATGCAATGTCTGATTCTGCCCCCACTTCCCTGTTTTATTTAGAGCCATGCGTGCACTATATGACACTATCCAGTTACAGTCAGAGACTCCACCATGGGTGCCACAGGAATCGATACTTGGGTTACTAACTGTTGAATTGTAACACTCAGCTCATAGAGATGAGCGACCAATAGTCTCAACATCATATATGGTCAGTCTACTCTTAAGAAAGCCCCTTGTTGAGATGTTAAAATTGCACAAGATCTTGAGTCTTTTCGTTGAAGGGCTGTCCCCGTGTGTGACCCGACACAGTCTGGATGTTTCCGCCATGGTAAGGTGACAAATCCACTTTTTTGATGGACGAAACACTACTCGGAAACTCAAGTGAAAACTTTGCATGCATCAGAAGTGGTTGAAATTGTACGTCCTGATTAGGGTTATCAGAACTAAGTGCTGGCACAATGTAAAGTCGATAGCGCCACCTAAAAAATTTTCAACCGGAAGTGTGCCCCCGGACCTACGTCGTTTT
>JAOTNS010000868.1:0-28950 GCA_028476615.1 Culter alburnus
ACATGCTTACATTCTCTTTACAAAACTGTTCAACTTAAATTCAAGACCTAACACAACACAAAAACGAGTAAGACTAAAATTTGCTACATTTCTACAGTAACACCATATTGAAATATATTCTGAATCTAAAAAACAACAAATACAATCAAAATAATTACATGTAAGCTGTAGTAATGTTCAGAGTTCGTGGGGAAGGAAGAGGACAAGGGTTGGCTTTTGACTGCTGACTGAGCTTTATTCAGTGTATAAACATGTCCAACAAAAGTCTGTGCAACGCACAACAGCAAAAATAAACAATCCACAACAGGGCTTCACTCCAACGTCGGTATAAACAATCCACAATAGGGCTTCACTCCAGTGCTGTTGACGTGCTCAGCGTCTCAGTCATCAGTCCCTCTCTCTCTCGCCCACTCCTGCTTCTCCTGGCGTTTTATCCTGTCTCCACGCCAATTACTGGAATGAGAAACAGGTGTTTTACATTTAACCCACTCGCTTTGGGCTGCATTCACAAACAACCCGACTCTGAGAAGACTGCGCCCCGGCGGGGCGGGGGCCGACACCGGTCTCACACCGTCCACGGGCTAAGCCTCCATCAGAAGGCTTGAACTCTCTCTTCAAAGTTCTTTTCAACTTTCCCTCACGGTACTTGTCCGCTATCGGTCTCGTGCCGGTATTTAGCCTTAGATGGAGTTTACCACCCGATCGATGACTTGCACCACGTCGCCTCCCTCGGCCAGGAGCCATTTGCGGCAGGAGTCCCAGAGCATTTCCGGGACTCATCACGCCATCACGCAGGGCCGGCCGGACTCGCCCAACTCCAGTGAGCGGAACCGTTGGCGATGCTGTTCTGGGGTCCGGCCGACACGCTGAAGGATGGCCCTCTTCACGTAGTCAAAGACCAGGAGGTTCTGTACAGGCAGCTGCTGCGCTGCCACCTGCGACTCACCCGAGAGTAATGGGATGAGTCGCATGGGCCACTAGTCCCGGGGCCAACCTGAAGAGAAGAGGTCCAGGAAGGCCTCTGGGTCATCCAACGGGCCCATCTTGTTGAGGGGGAGATGGGTGGGCGCAGCCAGCTGTCCGGTGGTCTCCGTACGAACCTCCCGGTCGATCCAGCTCCAGAACCTCTCGCGGTCTTCCTGCTGGACCTGAAGAATGGCCTGGAAGCGGCGCTCCTGATCTGAACGGAGGTCCAGCAGGGCTTGATGTTGGTCTTGATGTAAGACCGCGAGGGATGAAATGATGTCCGCAAACGGCGTGGCGGAGGGCGTTTGCATGGCGGTAGCTCCCTTCTTCCTTCCCGGGTTTCGGCACCAGTGTAACACAGTTCGTATGTACGGGAAGAAGGAGGCGGGAACCGGCGAACATTCAACAAAACTTTAATACCAAAATAAACAAAGAACAAAACGAAAGTAATGCCGGCAGACCCTCGTGGACATCTGCCGGCCACACAAACATAATAAAACATAAAATAATATCCAGGCCTGGTCCTCTCTCGTCCTTCACGGTCGTCGCTCCTCCTTTTATGCTCCCGGAGCTCCTCCGTGAGAGACTCAAGGCCGGTGCGCCTCCCAGGTGATGCTCGTTATCACTTGCGTCACCGGCCTCGCGCCGTTCCCTCACGGCTCTCGCCTGCCCTGGTCGCCACATAAGCTTAACACCTACACAAGTGTTAGTCTTTGTTTCATCACCATCTAATTTTAACATGGATTATGTAACATAAACTACTGTGAATTATAAACAGTAGATAATGTCATTTTTGTTTGTAAAGAAGTAAAAAAGAAACATTGTGTAATGCTCCTGTTTTGTTGTTGTTGTTTTGTGTTATGAGTGACAAAGTGTGTTTGTTGTGGGGAACCTTTGCTACTCTTGTGAAGAATTGAGACATAATTTAAGTGTTTTTGGTAGTTTTAGTGCATTTTGAATGTGAAATTAACTGCTGTGAAGCTGAAAGCTGGTTAGGTAACTTTTCAAAACTCTTCACTCAGTTATCCTAAACATTGAGAAATGCATCCTAGAGGTGGTAAAACTGTTTTTTAATTTAATTTTGGTAAATCACAGAATCTTCTATAGTTTATTTGTGAAGTTCCACAGATTCTTAGACATTGGTAACAGTATTTGTAGTTAGTAAGCTCTTTTGGCCTGTACCTCACCTGTGACAAAACTGGTTTTTGAAGCCTATTGAAATGTAAATTGTCAGCGGGGGTTGGTGCCGCAAGCTCAATTCTAAATACACATGAAATTACCTATGTTAGAATATCAAGGATAATAATGAGTTATGGCCAAATCATCCAATCTTTAGACCACGGTTTTAATTATATTTTAAACAAAAAGAGTTTGTTTAACTCATTAAGTTTTTTAGTATCTGTGTTTTTAGTATCTTTCTCACTGCATATTATCATCCTGTGACTTTAGTCACTCAGGATGGTGCTGTGAACGATCCTATAGAGGCAGTGATACTTTGACCATCTACATGTGTTTGTGTAAATGTGTTTAATTTTGAATGATAAATAAAGCCACATTTACAGCTGCTATTACAGTTTTTTCAATCACTATAGGACACATTTCATAATTATTCACACGGTTATTATTTAGACAAAAAATAGCAACATTTCTACAGTAGTATCATATTGAAATATATTCCAAATCTAAAAAATGAAATACTATCAAAACAATTAAGTGTAGCTGAAACCTACATGTCAGTCTTTCATTGTTTCAACATGATTTGAGGCATGATTGAAGTGTTTTGGTGGTTTTAGTGCATTCTGAATGTGAAATTAACTGCTGTGAAGCTGAAAGTTGGTTTGGAGAACTGAATGAAGAGTTTTGAAAAAGTGACATAAATATTGAAAAATGTGTCCTAGCCAGGGCTTGACATTAACTTTTTTGCTCACCAGCCACTGTGGCTAGTGGTTTTCCAAAGTTACTAGCCACTCAGCATTTTCACTGGCCATAATTTTGCTGTTGGGAAATTACATTTTATATGGTTAAAATTGACTTTGACATGCTAAAATTACTTGATTTTGAGTAATTTTACTTGATTAGCTAGATTTAAAACCCTTTCAAACTTTCAAATGCAGATTAACCACCTAAATCAAGACTAGGCCTACATGGTATATCAGCTGGTATGTACGGGTAGGCAAGGGGTGGGTAATATGACCATAATATGATAAATTTTATAATTGTGTAAGTTATTTTTATTAGGCTATACAAAAAAGAACAAAGAAGCAATTTAGCAAATTACAAATACAATAGTAAATTAAATAGCCTAAACTCTTTTTTTTTCAGATACAGTAGGTTTATTTAATATTTATTTATCTTCTGTTGTTTGATTAACATTAATGACATACAAATATTTAATTTGACTGCTGAATGCATGTACATAATATACTGACACATATCCATACTCCGACATTTTGACATCTGCGTGCGTGTATTTGACTACTCTGGTCTTACCCGCCACAGCTGAAATCTACCCGCATTTGGCGGGTTAGCGGGTGTTATTGTCAAGCCCTTGTCCTAGCAATTGTTAAAAAAAACTATAATGAGTCACAGACACATATCTATTCTAATTGAATTCTATATAACATTCTAATCTTGTCAGTTAATGGATAATGATTGGCTGCATGCAAAATGAACATCCATACTTCATATATTTCAATTCTTTGTCGCTTTAGAAGGGAAGCAGTTGCTGTGATCTGTGACATTGAACGGATGTTCCACCAGTTCAGTGTCTCACCCAAAGTTCGCAACTACCTAAGGTTTCTCTGGTGGGAGGGTGGACTGTTAGAAACAGAACCACGGGAGTATAGAATGACAGGGATGTGCCAACTTCTGTCTTAAGTATCTGGCACAGCAACACAGATTGACCACTCTACAGCTTCAGTATTTGTGGAAAAGAACTTCTATGTGGACGATGGGTTAACCAGTGTTCCAACAGTCAAAGAAGCTAAGGAACTCATTGTCAGAGCACAGGAACTGTGCAAAAGTGCAGGTCTGCGTCTGCACAAGTTCAACTCAAACCAAATGGAGGTCCTTTCCTGTGTAGCCCCCTCAGAAAGGGCAATAACCACTGATCCTCTCAACCTTAACCCAGATGTAACCTCAGAAGGACACATACTTGGCATTCAGTGGTCATCAGAAAAACCGACACCTTCAGTTTCAACATTGACGCAAAAGACCACACCCCAACTCGCCGTGGTCTCTTGTAAGTCGTTGCGTCTCTGTATGACCCACTTGGGTTTGTAGCTCCCTTCACTCTGAGTGGCAGCGCATCCTACAGGAACTATGTCATAGAGGTATTGGATGGGATGATCCAATTCCTGAGAAGAGAGGTTAAAAGAAGTTGCCATATCCAGATGTTACCATCCTCAAAACTTTGGTAAAATTGTTAGGGTGGAACTGCACCACTTCTCGGATGCCAGTAGTGCAGGATACGGTTCATGTTCCTATCTCAGATACAAAAACGACAAGGACGAAATTCATTGTAGTTTTGTAATAGCCAAAGCAAGGGTTGCACCTACGAAGATCACAAGCATCCCAAGATTGGAACTCTCAGCCGCAGTAACCGCAGCCAGGATAAGTGCTATGCTGAAGGCGGAACTCAAGATGAAAATCGAGCAAGAATTCTTCTGGACAGACTCACAAGTAGTGCTGGCTTACATCAACAATGAGGCACGAAGGTTTCATGTGTTCGTGGCTAACTGTGTTCAACTGATAAGAGAGATTACAGACCCAAATCAATGGAACTATGTAGATACAGCACAAAACCCAGCTGATCATGCCTCTAGAGGCCTTCATGCAGCAGACATCTCTTCAGCTAGGTGGTTATCAGGGCCCAAGTTTCTATAGGAACAAGAAGTGCTCCCTACGCCTAAGCCTTCAACTGAGCTGCTCGCAGGTGATCCAGAAGTTAAATCGATTCAAGTGTTTGCAACCCAAGTCAGTGACTGGAACGATGTTCTAAGCCGCCTGAGTCGGTTTTCCACCTGGACAACCCTTGTTAAAGTGGTTGCCAGAATCAAAAGACTAGGGTCTAAGCTAAAACATCATGGTGAAATTGTGACTGTCGAGGAACATAGGAGGGCTGCTGAGGTGGTGATTCAGCTCGTTCAGCAGCAAGCCTTCCCCCAAGAGCTAAAGGCACTGCAAAGGAGCCTTCATGGGGATATTATTCCAAGTTCAAGTCCTCTTTTTTGCCTCGACCCCATTCTGGACGGAGGACTTCATCGTGTTAGTGGAAGACTTAAACGATCAACCCTCAGTCAAGAACTAAAGCACCCCATCATTCTCCCAAAAGACAGCCACATTACCAAGCTGATTCTTTCGCACTACCATGCCCAGATCTGCCACCAGGGTCGGAGCCAGACCTTAATGGAACTCAGAGCCAAGTTAATACATAGATGTGTGAAATGCCGAAAGCTCCGAGGACCAGTGGAGGAGCAACGAATGTCTGAACTCCCCAGAGAACGCTGTGAGGTCTCAGCACCTTTCATGTTCTGCGGAATGGATTGTTTCGGCCCATTTGTCACCAGGCGAGGTCGCAAAGAGTGTAAAAGATATGGACTCATTTTCACATGCCTGACTTCTCAAGCAGTCCATCTTGAAATGCTTGAAGACATGTCTACGGATGCCTTCATTAACGCTCTAAGGTGTTTTATTAGCCTTAGAGGAGCTGTTTGCTAGCTTCGCTGTGATCAGGGCACAAACTTCGTGGGTGCGAAGAATGAGTTCAAGGAAGCACTCAAGCAATGTGATACAGATTCACTGGAAGCCTTTCTGGCTGATAAGCAGTGTGAGTTAATTTTCAATGCTCCTTCAGCAAGTCATGCAGGTGGTGTGTGGGAGCGACAAATTTGAACCATCCGCAACGTGCTGAACGTTACAATCTGTAGCGATGTACAGTTATTAATCAATTTATGGATGAAATATGAATATCATAATTCAGAAAGCTTTATGACGTTCATATATCGACCCAACGGGGAATTAAACATATATGGTGAATTAACTACAACGAATTATAATCAATCACATATATGATTAGTTCTGGTTTAATAATTATGTGGAAAACTATCAGTTCGTCCACCGAAACGGAAAATTATCCACAGATTATCACGACAGAAATGTTATTCTCGGGCCGGGAGACTAACTTTCTATCATAGACTCCAAATATAGAGCAAGGACATTAGAATCAGAACGTTAAAGTGACTCGGTTGTTGCTAAAATGAGCAAGTGAACAAAAAGCATGGATATAATGAGTTTAATATACGAAACGGGTAATACACAGGTTATACGGTTAAATGGACACAAGTAAATACAAATACATACAAAGTAGAAGAGAAGGCAGAAACGAAGAGATGATCAAAGGTCAATTGCAGCAGTTCACCTTTAAGAGCCAGCAAGGAAACTCAGTATTTAAAATCGTAAAAACGTTATACTTGCATAGGTTAGTCAGGGTGCTTGGAGTTTCGGAGCGCTCGGTTTTTCGTCCGGAGGTTGTTTCGGCGAAGTTTCAAACGAAGGTTTAACTGTTGTAATATGACCGGAAAATAAAGAAGAGAGTCCGTCTTGACGGCAGGAACTCGTGCAGAAAACTTGTGCCACCAAAAGACGTGTGTCATGGTGTTTTAAAGACAACAGACCAGAACGCCTTCTTGATAACGTCCTCCAATGCTAGCATTGCAATTTGGCGGGTTTCCACATTCCTTTGTCCTGTCTCCCGACTAAATTTATGGTATGTTGAATCAATGCATTTTCTTCATAGTGTTATTAAACATTGAACGATGCATTTGACAGACTGTAACGTACATCAGTGAATAGCTCGGATTCACAGCTTTACGGAGAAATCAAACTCGACAGGTGTCCCTCGTCATATAAAGAAGATACCCTTTACACTCTATTACTACAGTTTCACATGAAAACTAACCTACTACAGTCAATTCTACAATTCTACACTAGTAACACATACATGCAGCGAGCACTACAATGGCAGATACATTCATATTTGTAGGTATACTGTTTGTGCATACAGTCTCTATGTAGGGGAGCCGTGTGTGTGTGTGTGTGTCTGTGGGTGTGTGCGTGTATTTTCCTTTTATGACCGTTTGGAATTTGGACCTGGTCCCTAGAACCCGATCCGTAGTGTTGCACCCCCTTTGAAGTCGCGGGGGGAGAGGTTAGGGGACTTATCAGTCATAAAAAAAAGTCTCGTGATCCATTAGTGTCTGCCGGGCCGGAATCGATGTAAGATTTACAAACCAAAGTTCCGTGAATTGAGGCTTAAACACAGTTTATGGTGGGACCTGCTCATCCTTGAGACTGTGCAGACCCTACAGTTTCCCCCTTTCGGCCAGTGAGGTCCCCGTGCGGATCTCGCTGGACGGTAGCGAGGTCGGATGGCACAGATGTCGGACAGCAGGTGGTCCCTACTGGTCCTCGGCCTCGGTCGTCGAAGGAGAGTCCATTTCGATGAGATTTGGTACGTTCTCCGTGTTGGTGCCTCCTCTCCTTGGTTCCTCTTGAAACCCCGGGGAAGGGCAGGCAGGCACTTGTCCATGGACTCTTGCATCCCCTTCATCCTCTTGAAAGGATGAAGGCTAGGCCCAGGGTCAGTAGGTACCCGATTGCCATGGAGAGGCAAAGGGCTGTGTCGGCGGCAGTCCAAGCCTGGACTATAGGGGAGCTGGTCAGGATGGGCAGTCGGGAGAGTGCTTGGAGGGCAGTGTCGACAGGAGTAATGTCAATTAACTGGGACCCCCTTTCTCAATCCTCAGTTCCAGCTCTGGGGCCAAAGTGAGGTTGTGGTTCATGAAAAAGGATGGGATCTCCAGTTCTGACTGGTACTCGTCACTTGAGATGTGGTACAAGGCCAGGTCATCGAGGTGGAGGATGGCACCCAGGGGTACCTGGATCCACATACTTTGACTGAGCAGGCTGACACGAGTGGCAGTGTCGTGCTGATCGTAAGTCAGGGTGGCGGTGCGAGTGGGAGTGTTAACAAGCCATCGATGCCCACAATCTCAGCTTGTGTTCCGATGATTTGGGCGCGAGGCTTGGCCTCGGCAGGGCAGCGCGTGTCGCTGATCATGGGCTGTAACCCGCAGATTCCTTCAGTATTGTCTCTGAGGAAAGGTTTGCTAGGGCAGAGGTAATGAATGTCTTTGGTCAAAACACACATGCGTAAATTGGGAGCCAGATACAGTTGGGGGTTGCTGTCGTGGTATGCGACCACAGCTGGAGTGTGGATCTTGATGTGGGTGTTACCCTTCCAAAACCCGACATTGACAATGTCTTTGAGTCGGTAGATGTTATCTGGTTCGATGAGAGGTAGGTTTAGGAGGAAGGCCAACTCCCTTTGTTCGGGGTCGACATGCAGTAGGATGGCACTACCCAGGGAGTAGGCAAGGTGAGTTTGGATAGGGTCCGTGGGTCTGACGGCCGCAGAGGTTAGCATAGTTTGTACGAGGCTCAGGGGTACAAGATATGGGGAATCCTTCCCATGGCCAGGCTGTCCATGGAGGAACTCACTTCCCGCAGCATATCTGTCATTAGAGCAGTGACGAGCTGAGTTTGGGCAAAGTCATTTTGGAACACAGTGAACAGTTGCTTCATTGAGTTCACTGTCTGGTTCAGCAGGACGCTGTGGGTGTTGAGAACCACTACAGTGCCCTTCAGAGTTTTTCCGATGCTTTGAAGGGTTTGGCTCTGTGTGGTGAGTTGTTCTCTCAGCTGGGGGATCTCCGTTTGGATTTCGGCCACATGCCGCCTTACGGTGGTTAGGCTCACCGCGTTGACACTTGACATGCCGAGGTTAAATAGGGTCCCGACTGCAGCGGCGGCTCCGAGCAGAGCTCCCAAGAACCGTTTGGTGCGTCGGTTATGTCCACTTAACTCGGCTTGTGTGACAGTCACTTTCTCCAGTTGGCGAGCATGTGCTGGACGTCGGCTTCCGCGTGAGTGAGGGCGTTCTCCGTCCATCGGGCCCCTGCCCAGCTGTATTGGGCGACATGGCTGGGATAGTGTGCTTTGTAGACGGTGCGGGGGTCCAACCGCACATACACTTTCTGAGTGTAAGTCCGGCAGTTGGTGATGAGAAGTCCCGGTTGTTCCCTCAGTACGATACCAGATGCGGGACCTGGTGACGTGATGTCGGATTGTGGCTGTCCTCTGGTTGGCAGGAGGCACACGAGGGTGAACCACAGCAGCATCCTGTTACAGAGAAGAGGGAGGAGAGAGAGATAGAGAGAGGGAGAGAGGGAGAGAGAGGCATGGTTGGTCAGCAGGGAATGTCCGTGGTTGGTGAGGACAGTTTTCCGAGGATTGCAACTGGGATTAGCTTGCATTGTTCCCTCCCTGCCTTTCTCTGTCAACAGCCACATGTCTCTTAATCTGGTTACGGTGGACCCATTTGAAAATTGGTTCTTTCTGCCCCCGGCTCAACTTGATTCGGTATGCAACCGGGGAGAGTTTGTCCACAATCTCATGAGGTCCTGTCCAACGGGGAAGAAATTTCTTTGACAGCCGTTGGGAGGCTGTTTTGGGGCTGAGCGAAAAGGTAGTACCAGACCCGGTCACCCACATCCAGTTCCTGGTGTGACGCCTTACGGTCGTAGTATGCTTTCTGGCCTTCCGCGCTTCGTTGAAGCTGTTGTTGGGCAAAAGCAAACGTGGTTCGTAGGTGTCGGTGTAGCTCGTCGAGGTACTGGTGGGTCGTGTAGGCGGTGACGAGGCTGGAATCTCCCGGTTGGTACAGCAGGTGCAGCGGCAGGGTCATCTGTCGCCCCGTCATTAGTTCGAAGGGGACACCCGAGTTGACTCCTGCGGAGTGGCTCTAATAGCCATGAGTACCAGGGGAAGTTTCACATCCCAGTCTTTCTGGTTGGCTGACACATATTTTTTAGCATGCTAACCACAGTTTTATTGGTCCGTTCCACTTGCCCTGACGAGATTGGGTGGTGGCTGATGTGGAGTTGGCTCTGTACGCCCAGGAGTCTCCAAATTTGCTGCATGATCTCGGCGGTAAAATGAGTACCTCTGTCGGAGTTGACTCTCAGTGGCAGCCCAAATCTGCTGAAAATGTGGTTCATCAGGAGGTATGCTGTAGTCTGGGCCGTGTCGTTCGGTGCTGGAAGACACTCTACCCACTTGGTGAATTGACACACGACCGTGAGGAAATACCTGTTTCCTCTCGTCGATCTGGTCAGGGGCCCCACCCAGTCTATCTGGAGGTCTGACCATGGGAATGTGACTCCTCTGCGTTGCAGTGGAGCTCTGTGAGTTGGGTTTGCCGGTTGGAATTGGCAGCACACCAGGCATCCTCTAACATACTCTGCCACATCCTGCTGCATGCCAGGCCAGTATGCCACTTGTTTCAGTGTCTCGTAAGTGGCTCTGGTACCATGGTGTCCAGCACATGGTGCGTCGTGGGCATACATGAGCATAACCCCCTTTGGCCGTGTGGTATCACAAGCCTTGGCGCAGTGAGATCATCAGGGGCATACCACAGAATGTCTTCTTTCACATGCAGCATGTGCTTAACGTAGTGTAGTCGTTTGAGGCTGGGGTTGTTGTCGAAGTCGGACTTCGTGATCGGGGGGCAGGAGGGGTTTGAGAGGAGGTTTTTTATCGTGTGTATGGCAGAGTCCGAGGCTTGAAGGTCGGCAATGTCATTGTTGGAAATTTGTGGAGCTAGTGACAGCGGCTGTGGTGTGGGAGCAAGAACGGAGCAGTACGTTGGCTGCGGGTGACTGCTGCTACAGCAGGGTGGGTGTTTGGGTGGGGGGTGACCACAGATTACCCCGTAGTGCGCCCGTCTTGGCAAGGGCATCAGTTTGGTCATTCAAGTCTTTGTCCCTGCCAGGTAGCTTCGAATGTCCTTTCACCTTCTTCCAGTAAACGATCATGTTGTGTGTCGTCGTGATATCGTCGCATGCTTGGAACAGGTGTTGGTGTTTGACCGGCTTGTTGTTTGCGGTCTTGAAGCCATTTAGTTTCCAGCCTGTGAGGTGGCATGTGAAACTGAGTCGGCATAGTTTGAGTCTGTGCAAATGAGGAGTTCTTTGATGTTGTGGGCCAGTGCGATTTTGATAGGAGCATATGCGATGACTGGGGGCCCAAATTGAAGTGTTGTGTGGGCAGGGTTGGTCGTTTAACCATAACACCCCTGCACCTGCCTTTAGGATGCCCTTGTACGAACATCCATCTACGTAGGCAGTGGGCATACCTTGGCACGCATTCTTCGAAGTACCGGTATTGCCTTTCTGTCGGGGAGTGTCATCGGAGCAGTTTTGGCAGGCCGCCAAGCCGTTGCCAAGAGCCGACTTGTGATTTTGGTATCGTGCCTCGACGTTGCGCCCCTGGAGGGCCATCAGCCATGTGGCTATGCGTGAGTTGGTGACTACGCCATCTCGGATGCGTTGGCTGTTGAGGAAGGTGACAGGTTGGTGACAGGTCTCTATGATAACCTTTTGTGCCCCAATGTAGTTGGAAAATCTTTGGATGGCCCATACAGTGCAGAGCAAAGCCTTTTCACAGTCTGAGTATTTGCACTCCGGTGGCAGGAGTGTTTTTGCTGGCATACGCTACGACTCTTTTGTCTTGATCGTATCGTTGGTAGAGACCAGCGCTCAGGCAGTTCTTGGAGAATCCGGCTTCCAAGTAGAACTCCTTCTTTGGATCGGGGTAAGCCAGACATGGGGCTGTGCACAAATGTCGTTTCAGTTCATTCATAGCACTTGTTTGGGCGTCCGTCCAGGCAAACGGGCAGTCCTTTTTCAACAGAGTAGTTAGAGGTCTTGCAATGTCCGAGTAGTTCTCAATGAACTGTCGCGAGTAGTTGCACACACCTAGAAAGCTACGCAGCTCTGAGATGTTAGTGGGAGGTTTGATGTTTGAATAGCTTGAATGCGGCTGGATTGCGGTTCAATGCCCTGTGAACCGACAAGTAGACCCACGTAGTTGACCTTGGTTCGGCACCATTGTCCTTTGTGGAGGGCAATTTTGGCGCCGGCGGTGGTCAGTTGGTTCAAACATGGTCTATTTCTATCAGGTGGTCCGCCACAGTCGTACTTTTCATGAGCACATCGTCCACGTAGATGAGGTTCCCTCTCATCCTTGCATCTGGACATGCTTTGTTCAGGAAGATGTTGAATTCAGCTGGTGAGTTGGCATAGCCGAATGGGCACCTTGTAAAAGTGTACTGCCGGTTGCCAAAAGTGAAAGCCAGCTTGTGTTGATCCTCTGGGTGTACGGGTATGGTCCAGAATCCTGATGCCACATCAAGCGTCGAGAAGATAGTGGCCCCTTTGACTCTAGGTAGTTCCTGCTCCAGCTGTGTCATGGGCCACCGTGACAGTGGCACCTGCTGGTTCAGTTTCCTGTAATCAATGGTTGGTCGCCACTTGCCATTTGGTTTGAGAACAGGCCAGATGGGGGCTGAGTAGGTGCTGTTGCAAGGACGGATGACACCTTTCTCTTCCATGGAGCGGATAATCTCCTGCACTGGTTCGTGTGAGGCGATGGGAATTTTGTACTGCCTGACAAAGGTGGGAGGAGCGTTTGGGCGCGTTGGAATGCGCACCGTGTGGAGGTTAGTGAGTCCACAGTCTAAAGAGTCTTTGGCAAATGATGCTTAATTTGTACAGGACCTGCCTGAGTTTCTGGCGGTCTGCCTCGTACTTTAGGGCATCTGCATCCTTCAGGATTTGTTGGACTTGAGACTCGAACCCTGGGAACGGCTCTTCTGTGTGGTGTCAGCTGTCAGGCTGGCTGTCAGTGGTGCCGTGTTTTCCTGGGTTTCACAGGCAGGGCTAGAGACTGTGTATACTGCAAGTGTTGTCCTCCATCAGTTCCGTTCTGCACACCTGTTCTGTGGGTACCGGCATGATGGCAGTGATGGAGATGGTCTTGAAGGGTGCAGTTAAAACCGTGTTGTCTGGGCTCCCTTCTGGTATCATAGCAGCTGGTATTGACCCCGATGACTGGTAACGTGAGTTCAAAGTCATGGAAGTCGTGGCTTACTAGCCATCCCAGCCGGTAGGCCTTGGGAATTCTGATGGGGGTAGCCATGCAGTTGTTAAGCAAAATGTAGATTACACGGGATGACACTTCAGTGAGGGGTGTGGCTTCCAAGGTGAGTCCAAGTTCCACGCTTTCAGGTGAAAGTTGGAAGAAACCCAGTGTGTTATTCAGGTTTTGGCCCTGTTCATGTTGAGGCGAATAGCGACCCCTTTGGTATAAGCGGTACTACAGTTTCCTGTTCGTTGACCAGGAAGCAGACTTCTGGAATGGTCTGGCCAGACACGAGGTTCTCAAGGTCAACCGGAACAACAGGGGGCTGTACAGTCATTGGTGCCCACACTACCTCATTAACCATGTCCACGTGAGCTTTGAGGCGAATCAGGAGGTCTGCTCCAATGTAAACATCATGCGTTAGGTCTGGGAGGACCAGAAAGTAATGGGTTAGAAACCGGCCATTCCATTTCAGTTCAGAGCGCAGACGCCTTTGGCCGTTGTCATGGCTGACAGGCGAGAGTCTAAAGAAAACGTGTGCGCTTGTTGACGAATGGGAGGTCCGGTGCGTTTTCCTTGAGAGCATTGAACACGTTATGGTTGATGGCTGAGTTGTCAGCCCACAGTGCGAGGACAGTGTCTGTTATTGTTAAGCCATTCAGCTGCGGGTCTGGTGTGACTTTGGGGCAGAAGGAGTCAGAGTCTGTGGTGAGCTGAAGGGTGCAGAGGAGCGAACTTGAACTTTGCCCGGTGCTGAGACGGGGTTCCCGCGGCTAGCTGTGGGGTTTCCCGTGACCTCTGTGACCTGACAGTCTGGCTCAGATGACCTGGGTGACTGGAAAGGCCGCGGTTCTCGTACTTGAGCCCAAATTTTCAGCTGTCTGAAGTCCAATAGGGGCTCAAAGCGATCTAGCAAGTCTTTGCCAATGAGCAGGGGAAACGTGTCATCGGTGAGATGTATACGGGGTGTACCAAACTCATTGGACCGATGGTTAGATGAATGGGAGCTATTTGTTCAAGTTGGATCTCAGTTTGGCTGTATGACTGCACATTTAGCTCACATTTTTGTGATTTGAGAGTTCGATTTGTTTCTTTGCTTCATGTCTGAGTCTTTCAAAAAGGTTAGTTGACATCAAAGTTAGGTCTGCTCCCGTGTCTACAAGGGCCTCAATCCTCACATCATTTTCCACAGTGATGGCTATGTACAGCTTTCGGGCCACCCCCTTTTCGATAAGGTTTCCCAGGAGTCTTGGTACCGAGGCTTGGGTGCTGACCGATAAGCAAGTGGGGCTGGTGTCATGTGATTCGTTTGGGAGGCAGACAACCAAAACGGCACTTTCTGGTACCGTGGCGTCCTGGTCGTCGGTGGGTTGATGTGAGCTGGTTTGCTCGGAGTGTGCGGTTGTTGGCTGAGGTGACTGAGTGATGAGGTCACTCTGTGATGTACTAACTGACTGTGTGGTAAGTCTCTGGTCAACGGTGAGTTGGGGGTGAGGTTGTGTTAAAGGGCTGTCAGGGCAGACGCTAGGGGCAGACCTTGCTTCTAGTCATAAGGAGTCTGACTTGTCCTTCTTGTCCTCCTTTTTGGGCTTTTTCTGGATCAGCTCTTTCAGGACTTTCAGAATCTCCGCAGACTCGGACATAACTGCGTTGCTCGGCTCCTGTGAGGGCTCGGACTTGGACTTGTTTGATGCACGTCGAGAGGCCTTCTGTCTTTGGCGATTGGGGCTTGAGGCTCTATCCGATGAAGGCCTGTCATTTCTGGGTCGCCGGCTGGTCTCCCATGTGGAACCGCCCCTTTGGTTGCTGGCTGGATGTGGCTTGTCCCAGAATCTTTCAGAGTGTCTGCTCTGGTGCTTGGGATGGGCGCCCTCGTGGTGAGGCTGCCCTCTGCTGGCTGGGAACTGCCGTGCCTCTCGGTTGAACGGTCTGTCACTGTGTTGTGTGTGTGCGCCCTCTAGGGCCAGTTCTGGGCAGTGATCAGAGACCGGGTAGATGGTTGGATTTTTAACAGTCTTTTCAGATATGGCCCTTTGCTTGGAATAAGCTTTGTAGGCTAAATCTCGCAGCTGTTGAATAGACATACTTCGTGGGCAGGCCAGGACTCCCAGATGATGACTTACTGCAGTGTGCAGGTTTCTAAGAAACAAAGTCTTAAAGTTGAAATCTTCCTCCATTCCTGGTTCGTTGCGTGCTCCGAAGTAGGCCTTTCGTATACGGTTGTAATATGCTTGTGGAGTTTCCAGTCGGCCCTGTTTAAGATCCATGGCCGCGAGGAGCCCTTGGTCCGATTCAGGGTCAGAAAACTCTTTGATCAGAGCCTGTCGCAGCAGCTGGTAGTCTGCTTTGACAGCTTCTGGCTGCCGATCCAGGAAGCTGCGCACGTCACGGCTGGACGTGATGCGGAGTAGATACAACTTGTCCCATGCACTCACGTTGGCCACATTTTGCAACAGGAAGTCAATGTCTTGCAAATACGCGTGCACGTCGACACCCCCTGCTGGGTTTGGAGTGAAAGTGGGGATATTCTTTGCTAGCTTGTCCAGCTCTTTGGGAATCACGCCATAGCTCGCAGCGCGGCTTTTCTGGGGTGGCTCCCATCCCTTTGCTCCTGACCATGGTTCTTGGAGGCTGGACGTTTTGGCAGTGGGCTTTCACCCCCCTCACGAACTAGGGACTCTTGACTGGGGCACTTAGGTCCAGTGGCTAGAGGGAGCTGCATGGCATGCAAGTCTCCTCCCAATTCGCTTTGCAGTTTATAGGAATGCTTTAGTTCTCGGTGCACAGTGTCCAATTCATCTCTAAGATAGTCTCTTTGCTGTTTCAGAGCAGTGATCTCACTTCGGGCCAGTTTAAGGTGATTTTCACAGGCCCGGGCTTTAGCATCTCTTTCTTTCAGTTCAATCTCGGCTCTTGCTAGGAGAGCTTCACCTTGCTGGAGTTTTCCAGTTAGTTCCTCTATGGATTGCCTCTCCATCTGCTCTCTGCGCCCCGTCTCCAAGTGGAGCTCTTCGAGGGCCTTTTGGAGTCTCTCGACTTCCTCCTGTAGCTCAGGATCAGATTCCTCCGTCGTCCTACGCTGATCTGGGGTCTCGAGGAGTAGCTGATCAAGATGACGTTGGGTCTGAGCCTGGTTCCTCCGGGCTTCCTCAGCCTGGAGCTTGAGCGCCGTGACTTCCTGCTCCAGAAGTGCGTTGCTCCTTTCGTTGAGCCTTGCCTGGGCGATGAGGTTGTGGGCAAGGCCTCCGATGAGTCTTGCCCATTCTTTGTGACTGTAGCTCTGCATCGGATCGTGGGCCATCAGTCGATTCAAGTCCCCGTCCAGCTGCTCGCGGCTCAGGTGCTGGAGGTCGCCGGCGGCATTGGGCAGGAACGGGTTGGTCATGACGCCCAGCCAGGTCTCGAGATGGTCCCAGTGGGTGTCAGGGCTGGATGCTCGTGACATAGTGGCTTCTACTGTTGACGAGAGAAAGACAGCACAACAAAGACAAGAACCAATGCAAGCTTGCGCAGGGACTAACGGTTACGTAATACGTAATTAGATAATTCTTTCGTGTGGTTCCAGTTAACTGGTGCAGACAGTTAATGGAAGGTAGGTTAGACACTTAATTGTCGAACCAAGGATGACCCCGTAGGTCAATTCGTGTGAGTGAGTGCCGGATTGAAAAATAAATTTTGACAGGCGGGGCTTTGCAAGTCCTCTAATGACTCTGGCTGCTCGGCCGTCTTATCTATTATTCAGCTTCCGTGGTGGCTCTCACAGGTTCTGCTTCTACGTGAACTGAAAAAAAACAAACACAGCAGAAAGGCAAACAGAACAGAATGGGATGGATGCAATTAAATGAGAAAATAAAGCAGACAACAAATAGAAAGGAATAGCGTAGAATAGCAATAAAATAAAAACGTGAAGGGCTAAAGGGGAGAAATTAAGCTTAAACTTCCTATCGCCTCTGGATTATGACGGGGCCAGGCGAGGGCGCTGTTGCGTCATAAAACTGAGAGGGAGGGTATGGCTTAAGAGTAAAAGCGTTGGCCAGAACCTAAAGGAATGAAAGATATGTAATATCTTGTAGTTTTCACTAAGGGAAGGGACTGTACGTTGTTACTCTAGGCCTGGGGTGAATTGCGAGTGCCCAGATGAGAACTCAGTGACGGGGCAGCCTCTCCTAGACGTTCCCACACCCGACTGCGGTGTCCGCGGACGTCCTGCCCTCCTTGCACCACGACGCAGCCTCTCAAACAGTGACCTTCAGCACAATTGCGTTTTCAGGCGAGGTATTAACGCCGACGGCCAGGTTGGCAGATCAAAATTGAATTTTTCCCAACCCCTGAGTCTGACCCCGCAGGCAGTTACTCAAAGGGCGGTTCTGTCGAGCAGAAACAGGGAAATTAAACAAAATTGCCTTGGGTTCCAACTGGACTCGTCGCCTCCCTGCACCTGACACACCCAACCTGCTAATGTCTCTGCGTGCTGCCCGTGGTGTGAGGCCAGAAACGTCCTGCGATTCACGCACAGGCACGTGTCAGATTCGCCAGGCCAGGCAACTCCACTTCACTGGAACCCACTGGAACAACCGTCAACTCACCACCGGGTGCTAGAGGGCCTTGTCTGCAAGTACACAAACAGTCAAGTAAACACAACTTAATTGTACATTCAAATCTCAATTTAAATCTTGTTTAAACTAAATTTAAATAATCAAGTGTGTAGGATAACAGAATAGGGGTCTTAAATGAGCTGGAAGCCGGACAAAAGCCGAAATAAAAACCAAACAATTCAGGTGCACTTGATTCAAATTTGAATTAAAGCCTGTTCAATTAAATTTAAACCAGTGCATAGAAATAGAATGGGAAAGGAGAGAAAAGAAAGACACAGTTCAGAGGCACTTGATTCAAACTTGAATTGAACTCTTGTTCAACTAAATTGAAATAAATGCACAGAAGAACAGCATGGGGCAAAGAGAGGAGAAAGCCTTCCCTATTTGTGAATTCCCTAAAGGGGAGTGCTTCTTGGTAAGCAGAATGCCAACTGATTGACACTACTTAATCTTAAATTACAATTGAATGTTGTTCAATTAAATTTAAAATAAGTGTATGAAATAAGGGAGGCTTGTGTGTGTGTGTGTATGTTACTGCCAGCCAATAACATACAGGACACAGGACTAAGAGTGAGTAGAATACAGCATTAAGTAATACAAGGGAAAGAATTTCCGAAGTAAATAAGCAAAATAAATAACAAACAAACAAAAAAAAAAAAAACAATTACTAATAAAATAAATAAAATAAATAAAATAAATAATAACTCAAGAGAAAGAGAGGGAGAAGAACAAACAAAACTGAGTTAAACCAAAGGAGTAGAATGGAGTAACATAAAATAAAAATAGAATAGAATAGAATAGAATAAATCTGTGACCAAAGGAACCAAGGAGAGGAAAGGACACACAGATGGCAGGGAATTGACTTCCGGATCCGTCCACAAGGGGGAGCACTTCCAGGAAGTGAATTCTCTGGTTGGAAGGGCAACTTAATCTAAATTAAAAATTTAAAACGTGTTTAAACCAAATTTAAATAAGTAAACCACCTTCCGAAAACGATTGAAAAGCATAACCATCAACAAACAGTTATAACAGCAACGTTGAAGTAGTCACGGGGGAATTTGGGGACAATTCAGTTCAAATTACGGAGAGCAGCTTTAACTCAGAACGTCCACACGGTGGCGTTACTGAGTCCACACAACAATGAAGTAGGGAGGGGTGCCCCACCTGGACAGACTGCCCTCTGGCGTCTGGTCAGCGTTACTGCATCCACCTCTGTGATATTTTTAAATTAGCGTTTCAGCTGATCTAACTGCACATATCACATACAAACTCTTTTTAGAATCTCGGCGGATTCTTCTGTGCCAGTTCACTGGACTGGTGCAACCTTTTATCCTAAGTATAAAACTTTGGAACCTCGGGGTTTAGTGACCCCGTTTTTGCACAAATTTTAGTGCACAAATATGTAACTGCAGGATAATTCACTGCTGTTATTAGTCACGCTGGATCAGGGCGTTTTTTCGACTGGCTCCAACTTTACAAGTCAAATCGGATAAAGCAGGTAAACTGTTTTCAGATTAGACTTGTATTTGGTAACGTCTTTTGGGTAGCTAGTCCAATTAGTTACCAAGGGAGCGAGACGCTATTTTTGAATAATTGGACGACACAAATAATTCAATTAAAATAGCGGCAGATAAGGCCTTTTGCAGAGATTAAATAGGAAACTCGCTACAAAATCTCGTTTCAGAACGCTTAATGACGATCAATTCGTTTCATTCAAGCGGAAATTAATATTAAAACTGTATTGCAAAAGACTGTCGCCCTTTTGCATACAAGTCTGAATATTAATGAACTGCAGTTTCACGGTCACCCAAAGCTAGGCCTGTCGTGTTTTTAGACACAACAGCAGCTTGTTAACGGTGTAGAGTGAGGACTCGTGCGTCTCCTCACTGAATAAAGCGCGCATGTACATTAAATCACACACAATTCTTCTACCTTGCTTTTTACCAAAACCAAGTTTAAAACGATGCTCCGAATCCTCCACCAAATAAATGTAGCGATGTACAGTTATTAATCAATTTATGGATGAAATATGAATATCATAATTCAGAAAGCTTTATGACGTTCATATATCGACCCAACGGGGAATTAAACATATATGGTGAATTAACTACAACGAATTATAATCAATCACATATATGATTAGTTCTGGTTTAATAATTATGTGGAAAACTATCAGTTCGTCCACCGAAACGGAAAATTATCCACAGATTATCACGACAGAAATGTTATTCTCGGGCCGGGAGACTAACTTTCTATCATAGACTCCAAATATAGAGCAAGGACATTAGAATCAGAACGTTAAAGTGACTCGGTTGTGCTAAAATGAGCAAGTGAACAAAAAGCAGGATATAATGAGTTAATATACGAAACGGGTAATACACAGGTTATACGGTTAAATGGACACAAGTAATACAACATACAAAGTAAGAAAGAGAAAGGAACGAAAGAGATGATCAAAGCAGGTCAAATTGCAGCAGTTCACCTTTAAGAGCCAGCAAGGAAACTCAGTATTTAAAATCGTAAAAACGTTATACTTGCATAGGTTAGTCAGGGTGCTTGGAGTTTCGGAGCGCTCGGTTTTTCGTCCGGAGGTTGTTTCGGCGAAGTTTCAAACGAAGGTTTAACTGTTGTAATATGACCGGAAAATAAAGAAGAGAGTCCGTCTTGACGGCAGGAACTCGTGCAGAAAACTTGTGCCACCAAAAGACGTGTGTCATGGTGTTTTAAAGACAACAGACCAGAACGCCTTCTTGATAACGTCCTCCAATGCTAGCATTGCAATTTGGCGGGTTTCCACATTCCTTTGTCCTGTCTCCCGAATAAATTTATGGTATGTTGAATCAATGCATTTTCTTCATAGTGTTATTAAACATTGAACGATGCATTTGACAGACATGTAACGTACATCAGTGAATAGCTCGGATTCACAGCTTTACGGAGAAATCAAACTCGACAGGTGTCCCTCGTCATATAAAGAAGATACCCTTTACACTCTATTACTACAGTTTCACATGAAAACTAACCTACTACAGTCAATTCTACAATTCTACACTAGTAACACATACATGCAGCGAGCACTACAATGGCAGATACATTCATATTTGTAGGTATACTGTTTGTGCATACAGTCTCTATGTAGGGGAGCCGTGTGGTGTGTGTGTGTCTGTGGGTGTGTGCGTGTATTTTCCTTTTATGACCGTTTGGAATTTGGACCTGGTCCCTAGAAACCCGATCCGTAGTGTTGCACCCCCTTTGAAGTCGCGGGGGGAGAGGTTAGGGGACTTATCGAAACAGTCATAAAAAAAAAGTCTCGTGATCCATTAGTGTCTGCCGGGCCGGAATCGATGTAAGATTTACAAACCAAAGTTCCGTGAATTGAGGCTTAAACACAGTTTATGGTGGGACCTGCTCATCCTTGAGACTGTGCAGACCCTACAATCGCTCAGTGTTCAGGTAGACTAGATGATGCCTCCCTTAGAACGCTGTTCTATGAAGCTATGGCCATCGTTAACAGTCGCCCATTAAACGTTGATGAATCAATGACCCCATGGCACCAGAGCCCCTGACTCCAAACCATCTAATCCTGATGAAATCCAAGGTTGCCTTACCACCTCCTGGAAAGTTTGTGAAGGAAGATATGTACGCTGCAAAAGATGGCGCAGAGTACAATACCTAACGGAACAGTTCTGGAGCCGGTGGAAAAAGGAATACCTCCTGAACACGTCCATTAGGCAAAAGTGGCATGTACCCCGGCGCAACCTGAAAGTGAATGACATAGTCATCATCAAGGAAGATACACTTCCCAGGAACCAATAGCAACTTGGACGAGTGGTTGAAACCACAGAAGGGATGATGGCTTAGTTCGTAGGTAAAGGTACAAGTTGGGGAGCGGAAACTAACACACAAAACAGAACCATTGCTCTAAGCCCTCAATCATCGAAAGGCCGATCCAAAAGCTGGTGCTCCTCCTTGAAAATGAATAATGGTCTGTCAATTAAACACACTCACATCACACCATTGTTCTAACAGTTTTATCTAAAGCGAAACTATTTGTATTTGTTACCTATTTACCTATAGCTTTATATTTACTCATTTATTATAGTCTAGAAATCATGTATGAGTAACTGTTTTGTTTATCCCTGCTGAAATCATTTACCATAACATGATTTGTGGGTGTAAGTGGCCACTAGAGACCGCTATAGGTAATTAATTCACAGGTCATATAGGTCATTCATGTGACTGGGTTTGAGGCTTTGAGCCCAGGAACCTGTATATCTGATCAACAGCCACACTCAGATTTCTCTCGTCTCGTCTATGTAAGTTAACACAGTTTGAGTAATCCTGGTGCTGTTCTCTCTGCTCTCTGTAACTTTAAGTAGTTATATGATCCCTTTTGTTTTGCTTTGTCTTATGTTCACACTTTGTGTGCTGTTTTAGCCCAGAGATCATAAGCTAGCAACTAAACCAAGAAGCAGCAAGCCTAAAGTTTGCACCCTTGGTGAGCGGAGTGAGGTGTGTATTTTTAGTTAATGTTGTTAATGTGTACAAAATGTTTAAGGATGTAAATGTCTACACTGACTGTTACCGGAAAATGTTTTAAGTTTCACATGTTAATTGAGCCAATTATTGTTTATGTGTTATGCTGTTAACCAGCTATTTGCATGTTTACTTTTAGTTTTCACGGTGCTTATGCTGGTTCTAGAAGAATAAAAAACAATTGCACCCGTTAGAGACTCTCTGCCTCGTATTCAAGAAGCCAAGGGCTGCGACAAGCTGACTTCCTGTTGAGGTGACGTATAACTTAGAGTACGAAAGTTGTTTGGCCCGATGAGGTCTATATGTGTACCGAGTTTTATACTTATATGTGCAAGCGTGTTTGATATATAGACCATGATTTCGGACCTTAGCCATTTGGCTTTGGTCCTAAATATAGCTGCAAGCAGCGATGACGAAAGCCCAGAGGCCAAAGCCCAGAGGCACCGCCACCCCAGTGGCTTCAGGGCACCTGTGCACGGTGGGCAATGGCCATTTAAAACAGTTAAACATAAAAGGACTGTCAGTTTCACACCACATTTACTGCAGCAGCAGCTGATGCTCCTATGATCACAAACCACAACAGTCACATCCATGAGATTGTTTAAATTGAGATGACTTTCATGTCAAAGAATGTCATAAGTCAATTTCAAATGAGTGCAGAATAACATCCTAATCTGCCATGTCTGTGTTTTTCTCAGACAACCTCTATAAAAATTCTAGAGCAAATTATATACTGTTATTTGCTCAAAATCAACAGTGCTCTGAGAAATCCATCCTTAATGTGAATATCTGTGATTGCTGATGTTGTATAATCCTAACACTTCTCTTTGTGTTTTCCGACCTCCCTGAGCTCTTGTTTGTGCACCAATCTTATGCACCAAAAACATGCTTTCATTTAATTTCAATATGTGTGGTATAAGATGAAAAAATAAAATAAAATAAAAAAAAATTAATAGAGCCAAATTACAGAACCTGCAAAGACAATTTTAATGTCAGTCTCAGGTAATAGTATGGTACATGTCTAGATTTTTCTGCTCACTTATGCAAGTTTATTTTAAGTATGAAGTAGGAATGAGAGGGGAGGGGGTTTGGACAGAGAGAGAGTCTATTTTTGTGTTTGTGTGTGTAAAAAAATCCACATTCAAACCAAAAATATCTGACTTCCTGTTGGTCGGAGCTAATGAATGTAAATAAGAAAGTTGTCAGGCTTAATGAGAACAATAAGTGTACTGAGTTTGGTGACTGTAGGTTAAACTAACCCATGTTAGTTTAACCTACAGTTGTTGCCATGGCAACAATATTTAATATATCACAAACACATTAACAGGTCTACATCTGCCATGTTTTAACATTATTGTGATGAAGTTTGAAGCAAATTGGGTAAGCATTTTAAAAGTGACACACTTCCTGCTGCCAGTTGGTGGCGCTATAATTTGACTCACAATAGTCACATCCATGTGATCGGACTACTACAACCAACAGACTCGTGAAGTTTCATAAAGATCAATCAATGTATGCAGAAGTTATAACACGCTTCCTGTTTCCTTTTTCTCACCATAAATTCTTTGCCTTGCCACGGCCAAACCGTTCGAGATATCAAAAATCCGGTCACACAATTTTTCATCATCAATGTCTTGACTTCATGCTGACCGAGTTTGGTGGTGATCGGGATTAATCGCCTAGGAGGAGTATATCAAATTCCAGAGCATGCGTTTTTCAAACAACCCGTAATAGCTGACTTCCTGTTGGGGTGGAGTAGAACTTAGAGCATGAAAGTTGTTCGGCCCGATGAGTTCTATATGTGTACTGAGTTTCACTAATACGTGCAAGCATGTTTAATATATGGACCAAGTTTACAGAATTTTTTCAAGGGGGCGCTGTCAAGCCCCACTGCCACGCCCGGGTACCAGCTTCTGCCCGGCCCTGATGGCCGTGGATTCCAATGTGTTCCAATTATTGTTCCAATTTTCAAGAGTTTTTGAGCAAGTTAAGGCCCCCAAAACGCCCCGGAAGATGGGAAAAAAATAAAAATAATAATAAATATAGCTGCGAGCAGCGATGGCGGGCCCAAGCCCGGTGGCTTCAGGGCATCTGTGCACACCGGGCAATAGGCAGTTAAAACGGTTAAACATCGAAGGACTATGTCAAATTCACTCTATATTTACTGCACTATAAGATGGCGCTATTGAGCCCCTCCTCCCTGCCCGTTTCTAAGGCTTTGCCCATGTCTACTGGCTAACAATCCTGATGTGTCTGTGGAGTTTCAAACAATTTGAAATCTCAAAAGCATCCAAAACGAATATTAAAGTTTGATGCATTGCAAAGGCAACTGTGCTTGAGATATCACGATTCTTTTTAAAGGTCTACATCTGCCATGTTTTGATATTATTCAAATGAAGTTTGAAGCAAATCGGGTAAAAAAATAAGAGGGTGATCTCAAAGCATGCTGAAAGTAACACATTTCCTGCTGCCAGTTGGTGGCGCTATAACTTTGACTCACAATAGTCACATCCATGTGATCAGCCTTGTACAACGAAGACACAGCCGAAGTTTCATCAAAATCAATTAATGTATGCAGAAGTTATAACACTTTGTTTCCCTTTTCTTGCTATAAATTCATTGCCTCTCCACGGCCAAACCGTTTGAGATATCCAACATCTCTTTGCAATTAAACAACTTCAATTTGTTAGCACCAAGTTAAAAAAGTTTGGTGTAAATTGTATAAACCCTGTAGGAGTAGTAGTATAAAATTCATAGCCTGTTTTTAAAAAAAAAATTAACATTCAAACCAAAATAGCTGACTTCCTGTTGGTCGGAGCTAATGAATGTAAATTAGAAAATTGTCCGGCTTGATGAGAACAATATGTGTACCGAGTTTGGTGACTGTAGGAAAAACGAACCCCCCTACTTTTGTCAAAAGGTGGTGCTACTGAGCCCCTCCACCACGCCCATTTCTATGGCTTTGTCCATGCCTACAGGTTGACAATATTGATGTGTGTGTCGAGGTTCATGCAATTTGAAGCATGTTAAGAGCCTCAAAAACACTCAAGAATATTTTTACAGTTTGACTTGTTGCCATGACAAAAATATTTAAAATATATCAAAAATCCTGTCACAGGTCTACATCTGCTGTGTATTGACATTACACTGATGAAGTTTGAAGCAAATCAGGTAAAAATAACAGAGTGAACTCAATGCATTTTGAAAGTGACACACTTCTTGCTGCCAGTTGGTGGTGCTATAACTTTGACTCACAATAGTCACATCCATGTGATCGGGCTCCTACAACGAACACATAGCTGAAGTTTCATAAATATCAATCAATGTATGCAGACATTATAACACATTTCCTGTTTCCCTTTTCTCACCATAAATTTGTTGCCTTGCCACGGCCAAACTGTTCGAGATATCAAAAATCCGCTGGCAATTTAGCATCATCAATGTCTTGACTTCATGCTGACCGAGTTTGGTGGTGATCGGATTAATCACCTAGGAGGAGTATATCAAATTCCAGAGCATGCGTTTTTCAAACAACCCGTAATAGCCGACTTCCTGTTTTTTAGGTGGGTATGGAATTTAATGGCCCTTCTTTGAATTGTGATTATAAGTGGGTATAATCCTAATTCTGCTCTGCAGGCATTTTTTTTTTTTGCGCTGTACTCGGAGCAAAACTTTGCATAGTTCGGTCTGCAGAGTCTCTGTTGGGTGTTTGTCCCATTTAGTGAAGTCTTGGTTTGTGAGTGGGCCCCAGACTTCACACCCGTAGAGCGCATGGGCACTATTACTGATTTGATTATTTTTATCCAGATTCTGATTGGGATGTCATTTTTTAATATTTCTCTTAATAGTGTAAAAAGCTCTCCTTGCCTTGTCTTTCAGGTCATTCACAGCTTTATTAAAATTCCCTGTGTTGCTAATATTTATGCCAAGGTAAGTGTAGTTCTGTGTGTGCTCAAGGAGCATGTTGTCTAATTTAACAAGTTTGTTTTCCCATATAATCTTTAGGGTATTAGGTTAGCTAATTTGGCTTGCTGTCCACTGAGGAGGGGCTCGATGAAGCAGCTTCAACTCGAGCTCTGATATACCCCCCAGTGAATAAATATAGGATATGATTACATAGGGCAAGGTACCTGAGATGAAGGTGGAGTTTGGGGAGGTGGAGGGATGCTGGAACAGCTGAGACTGAAGAGAGGTAAGCAGCTGCTTATATACTCTGGCTGTTGATTGGAAGATTAGATGGGCTCGCTCCTCCCTAAATTACGTTTAGGAACTTCACTTAAAACTACGATGTTGGTCTTGGCGGCTGGGTCTTTTTCGGAAAATCATTATTTTTGTCTTTTTCGGGTTAACTGACAGGGCCCATGACTGACAGAAGCTGTGCAGGAGGTCTAGATGCTGCTGTAGACCCTATTTAGTGGGAGAAAGTGTTGTGGTTTCTTCTTTTTGTAAAAACAAAACACTTCTCAAAATCTTTGATTCTGAATACACACTTTATTACAAAGTGGAGCCGTCATATCTGCAGAGGTGACAACTGTGTGCCCACCCTTTGGGCTCATATTTATACTATGTATATATACTATTTATATGATCTGGGGCCAAGTTATTTGACCATATTTTTCTCTTTCTTCAAGCTTAAAATAGAATCTTCAATTCACATACACACACGCTTTGTGATTCAAATTTCTGTATGCACAGCAAACCCTATTTAGAAACAGGCCCCATACTATCATGTTTTTTTTAGCACATGAAGGCCTACTTTTGACATGCATATAATTTTAATTTTAAAGTAAAACATATTATATTATGCCATAATAAAATCTTCTTCAACAGCAGCACCAGATCATCAGCAAACAGGAGACATTTGACTTCAGTGTCTAGTAGAGTAAGACCAGGTGCTGCAGACTGATTCAGAGCCCTCACTAACTCGTTTATGTATATATTGAACAGTGCAGGACTTAAGCTACAGCCCTGTCTCACTCCACGAGGCTGAGGGAAGAATTCTATGTGTTTGTTACCAATTTTAACAGCAAATTTGTTGTTTGTGTACATTGATTTGATGATGTTATATGTTTTTCCTCCGATGCCGCACTGGATTAATTGAAGAAAAAAACCTTCATGCCAAATGGAGTCAAAAGCTTTTTTGAAGTCAACAAAGCATGAGAAAATTTTGCTTTTGTTTTGGTTGATTTGCTTATCGATTAAGGTATGGAGAGTGTATATATGGTCTGATGTGCGATATTTTGGTTGGAAGCCAATTTGACACTTGCTCAGGACATTTCTGTCTCTGAGAAATGGGCTAGTCTGCTGTTTAAGATATTGCAGAAAAGTTTACCTAGGTTGCTGTTTACACATATGCCACGGTAGTTATTAGGGTCAAATCTGTCTCCGTTTTTATGGATTGGGGTAATTAGGCCTTTGTTCCAAATGTTGGGGAATATACCTGAACTAAGGATGATATTGAGGAGCTTGAGGATGGCTAATTTGAATTTGTGGTCTGTATATTTTATCATTTCATTTAGGATGCCATTGACACCACAGGCTTTTTGGGTTCCCTTTCGAAAGGGAACGAGACTCTGCGCTGATTGCGCTTTGGGGAACATCATCACGTGACCCAGGTGTCTGAAAGCAACTATCCAACAACTCCAATCCCTATTGGCCGGCAACAACCTATGACGTCATAAGGCGCGACCCGGAAGTATAAAGGGAGCGCCTGGAGAGACAGAAGACATCTTTTCGTCTTTCGGTCCTGTTCTGTCTGATTACGACTATTCCAACTCCGGTAGGGTTTTTTTATATGCCTTACTAACGTTCAAGAGGATGTGTTTATTCGTGTCCCCGGGTTTGACACTTATATTCACATTTTCTGGGCGTTTTTCTGTCTGGAGAGGAGCGAGCATACACAGTGCTTGAGGGCGCTGTCTGTGTTTGTCTGTTGTTTACTGTGAGTGTCTCCCTTTTCGGGAAGCTCCGTTCTCGTTTGACACTCTTCCGAGGGAAGAAGTGTCTGCATCTGTGCCTTATGGTACTGGCCCCGTTTTGCTGAGGCAATACGGTGGCTGCGATCATAGGGCTCGCAGATGAGTTTGTTTCTGTTTGATGTCATCGTGTCCGGCGCGAGCGCTCCTGGCTGTTGTGTGTGTGTGGAGCTGCTGTGTGTTTGGGACGCGCTTCTCGGCGGGCTGCAGCTGCCGTGAGAGCGCGTTAAGAAAGGGGCCGCGATATCGATTCCCCAACTACATAGGGCGATTTATATCTACCCTCTCCTCTTCTTCTTCCGCCTCCTGTATGTATATATGTGTGTAGTTTATTGCATATGCATATGCATATGTATATGTATATAAACATATTCATGCTCAGATGCTTCTTATGGTCAGACTGATGGCTGGGCCCATAGTGTTTATTCATGTCAGCCCGCTGTTTCTGTTTGATAGTAAGAGGATCTTTTAGGCTTAAAAGAGCCTTGGATTCCATCCTTTTTATGTAAAAAAGGAGCATTAGGAGTCTTTGGTCTTTGAGCCGCAGGGGGGTCTATATTTTATGTGTTTAAAATAAGACCTTATTTTCCTGTATAGTTTTCTGGGCAAACTGAAGTTGATAGGCTGGCTAGTGTGCAGGCCACAAAATGGCCGCCTCTTAGCCGCC
Organism: Culter alburnus; assembly: GCA_028476615.1. Lineage (NCBI taxonomy): Eukaryota > Metazoa > Chordata > Actinopteri > Cypriniformes > Xenocyprididae > Culter > Culter alburnus. Next base: position 28,782 of record JAOTNS010000868.1, read on the forward strand.
TGTTTTTAGAAGTAGCTTCTCATCTGCTGGTGGTTCTAGGGTAGTTTTGAGGTGGGCACTCGTCACTTCAGTTTATTATGCATGTTTAGGTCGGCCTTAATTGGCCGCCTGACATTGTTTGCTTGTGACTTCAGCTTTTTTTTCTCCATTTCCATGAAATTTGAAGGTG
>JAOTNS010000869.1:0-34507 GCA_028476615.1 Culter alburnus
TTATCCTAAGAACTTTGCGCTCAAACATTCGAGAACATCAGTCAAGTACAAATAACGTGATTTTCAAGAACGTTGTTATGAGAACGTTTTCGCTCAACATTACGAGAACATCAGTCAAGTACAAATAACGTGATAAAGACGTTTCAAGAACGTTGTTATGAGAACGTTTTTGATCAACATTATGAGAACATCAGTCAAGTACAAATAACGTGATAAAGACGTTTCAAGAACGTTGTTGATGAACGTTTTTGATCAACATTACGAGACATCAGTCAAGTACAAATAACGTTAAAAGACGTTACAAGAACGTTGTTATGAGAACGTTTTCGCTCAACATTACGAGAACATCAGTCAAGTACAAATAACGTGATAAAGACGTTACAAGAACGTTGTTATGAGAACGTTTTCGCTCAACATTACGAGAACATCAAGTACAAATACGTGATAAAGACGTTTCAAGAACGTTGTTATGAGAACGTTTTTGATCAACATTATGAGAACATCAGTCAAGTACAAATAACATGGTAAGAACGTTCCAACAATGTTGTTCTAAGAATGTTTCCTCTCAACGTTATGAGAATGTATTTTAACTATGACAACATTAAAAGAATGTTCTTGAAACATTATTTTAGGAATGTTTATTTCTAACATTTACATAACTTTTACATAACGTTAGTGAAAGTTATGGAAACGTTCCCTGTTAGCTGGGAATCTCTTTGAATGGGGAAACATCAAATTCTCCAAAACTGTTCGCCAACCTTACGATTAAATTTCATATTTGAAATCACCAATGAAATCTAACAACAACCGGCTCATAAATTTAGTTTCTAAACGCTCGAATCATGACAAAAAACTGTATTTTTCAGGCTGGATCAAGCTAATGCGCATGCGCAGACCTAAATGCGCGTCTCTTCGGAGGCGCGCGTCTGACTGTTTCTATAGAAACCGGTGATTCTAACGGCCGCTGAAGTGACGCGATGACTTTATCAGTCAGCGACTGGCTCTTATTTAGAAGGCGGGACTTATTCCGCCATATTGCGCGTTACACTTTCTCCCATTCAAAACAATACGAGTGACATGTCTTGTGTTATTCTATAGTCTTTGATTAGGGCGTAGGGATGAGCCCCTCCAAATGGAACGCAGGGCCTGATGTAATCTGACCTGGCCACGAACCGTTGCCATGACGATGAGGCAAGTCCCCGGCAAAGACAGCTGTTTGATCGCGCCCGCGCCTCATGCACACACAACAAAGCACTGGAAACGTGACATCGCAGCTTGTTCGTTATAAAAAATAAAATACAGTTAAAAAAAAAAAAAACATATAAAAGGAACAATAGTCTGTAGTGCAATTCGTGCCATTCAGCGAGCACTGCTCCACTTCACCGAGAGAGAGAGGTATAACACCATGAGAGCAACGCAGGTTTACCTTCAGTTTCGTTTTATATTAATTAGTTTTGGCTTGTTTAGCTACATGGTTGTATATGACTATGGGTCACATAAATAAAAAGGGTCGCGCTAAAAAAAAAAGTTTAAAAAACTTTAGGTTACTTACGTAACCCCGGTTCTCTGATAACATGAGTGAAGTATCTCACAAAGGGAACGCCTCTGGGCGTGACAGATCCTGGAAGCACCAATTACACCACGTCTGTCAGTTGACAGACCAATCACGACAGTGATGTGGGAGTCCCTGCTCCCTAATATATACCGCTGCCGTTGGTCCCTACTTCATTCTTAGCATATCTCTTCTCCGTGCACTGCAAGGAGGGACGTGCGGTGAGATACTTCACTCATGTTATCAGAGAACCGGGGTTACGTAAGTAACCTAAAGTTCTCTTTCAAACATTCGCTCAGTATCTCACAAAGGGATATAGACCACTCCCGTATTGCAGATATGCTGTCTGAAGCAGGCATGTCAACCAACTCTGTGATGTAAGCTATGACATAACACAATACCCGTAACTATTCACCAATAGAACAGGGATATATGTGAACAAAAAGTTAAAAAACACCTCTAAAGAAAGGTTTTTTTTTTTTTTTTTTTTTTACTTAGGACGGAATGGGCCAGCGATGGTTCAGTGACATCCAGTCTATAAAATCGGACAAATGTGTGAGGCGATGCCCAACTTGCTGCTGCACAAATGTCCTGAACTGAAACGCCCTTAAACAATGCCCATGAGGTGGCCATACCTCTGGTAGAATGAGCCTTCAGCCCCTCCGGAGGACAGAGACCCATGCTATTATAACTTACTATAATAGCTTCCACTACCCAGTGGGACAGGCGCTGACGTGAAATAGGTTTACCCTTATGAGAATCAGCCCAAGAAACAAATAATTGATTACTGTTCCTTAGTGCTTTCGTTCTGTCCACATAGTGACGCAACGCACGGACAGGGCACAGGCAATGAAGCCGCTCATCCTCTGGCGAGGAAAAAGGCTGCGGATGGAAAGCCAGTAAATCCACCTGTTTACAAGCGAGAGCTGACTCGCTCACCTTAGGTACAAACGCTGGATTAGTTTTCAGAGTTACTCTCGAGTAATCCGTAGCGAACTGCATACAGGAGTTATGAACCGATAAAGCGTGAAGTTCACTAACCCGTTTCGCGGTCGAAAGAGCCAGTAATAAAGCAGCCTTTAGCGAAAGGAGCTTTAATTGCGGCGAGATAAACCTTAACGGTTGAAAAGGCTCTGTCCTTATCCAAAAGTTCCTGCAGAAAACATAACATATCCGCGACAGAACAGAGAAAAGGGACGATGTGTCTGCTAGCGCACCATTGCTCAAACACTCTCCACTTCCGATCATATACAGAGCGCGTTGAAGCTGCTCGTGCATTCTGAATAGTCTCAATCACCCTCACAGGCAAACCCGTAACACTCAAGTTTAACCTCTCACGGGCCAGGCCCAAAGTGCCACTTTGTTCGGGTCTGGGTGAAAAATCTCTCCGCGCGCTTGAGAGAGGAGGTCCCTGCGCAACGGGAGCGGCCAGGGCTGGCCGCATAGAAGCTGAATTATCTCCGTCAGCCACAACTTCCCTGGCCAATTTGGGGCAATTAGTATAACTGAGTGACCGCATTCCCTTACTCTTTGTAATGTTGGTATGATCAGACTCAGTGGAGGAAACGCGTAAAGTAGTGCGTTTGGCCATGGGTGTGCCAGAGCATCCACACCCATATGTGCACCGTCTCTCGCCAGAGAGAAGAATAGAGGGCAATGAGTGTTTTCGTGCGAGGCGAAGAGATCTACGGCAGCTCGGCCGAACCTCTCCCACAACTGGCTCACTACCTGAGGGTGGAGAGTCCATTCTCCATACAGCGGATTTCCTCTGGACAGGAGATCCGCTCCCACATTCATTATTCCCGGAACATGCGTTGCCCGTAGTGAATGAAAATGCTTCACGCCCCACACGATCAGTTTCTGTGCCAGACTGTGAAGCTGAGGGGAGCGTGTGCCACCCTGGCGATTTATGTATGCCACTGCCGTTGTGTTGTCTGATCTGATCAAAACGTGGTGGTTCTTTAGAAACTGCACAAAATGTTTCAATGCTAGAAACACCGTTAACAGTTCCAGGAAGTTTATGTGTGCGTTCTGTAGCGAGACAGGCATTTCCCTTTCGCTATTCTCCCTCGCACACAGCACCCCAACCTGTGAGCGACGCATCCGTTGTGACCACCTTTCTCATAGAAACTGCTCCCAGCGGAGTCCCTGACTCGAGAAAAGCCCGATCTCTCCAGTGATGGAGAGCGCGCATGCAAAGTGATGTTACTATCACTTTGCGGTTTAGGTGGCGTTTTGGACACAAACGCTGTGCCGCTGTCCAGCGCTGGAAATCCCTCATTCGCAACAGTCCCAGAGGAATGATTGAAACTGTCGAGGCCATCAGACCCAGAAGACGTAAACACAGTCTGAATTGAACTTTGTTTCCTTTCTGAAAAAGGGACAAACAGCCGCGAATTGACTTGATGCGCTCCTCCGACAGAAAAGCTTGATACAGGTCTGAGTTCAGTCTGAGACCCAGGTAAATTATCTCTTGTGTGGGCACTAAGCTGCTTTTCGTCTCGTTTATCCTGAAGCCTAGGCTCTCCAGGTGAGACACGAGCATTTTTGTCTCTCTCTCTGCCTGATGCCGCGACGGCGCGCAGAGCAGCAGATCGTCCAAATATGCTGACACTCTCAGACCCATCATCCTCAGCGGTGTGAGCGCCGCTTCCACACATTTTGTAAAATTCTCGGTGCGAGAGACAGACCAAACGGTACTGTCAAAAATTCGTACGCTGTGTCCCGATAGGCAAACCTGAGGAATTTTCTGTGTGCTGGATAGATGCTTATGTGAAATATGCGTCCTTCAAATCGACTGATGTCAGCCAGTCTTTGGGACGAATAATTTTTGACAACACCTTTAAGGTCAACATTTTGAAATTGTATTTCCTGAGGTGTTTGTTGAGGTTCCGTAAATCCAGAATGGGACGGAGACCCCCTCCTTTTTTGGGAATGACGAAGTACCGTGAGTAAAAGCCGTGGTGGCTGTCCTCTGGCGGCACAACTCGAATTGCTCTTTTGTTCAATAAAGAGGTTATTTCTTCCTCTAAAATCTGAGCTGACTCCCCTTGTGCTGTTGACATTAACACACTGTTGAAAAGTGGAGGTTTTACAGCAAATTGCAGACGATAACCCGGCTTATTGTGGAGAAAACCCAGGGGTGAACTGCGCATGCGCGCCATCTCTCTGCGTGAGCAGAGAGTGGACCGAGCGCGCTCTCGTTCACTAGTGGCGCGGTGGCGCCATCTAGCGGCGGAGCTGGGGACTGCAGTTCTGATCTGAACAATTTTGTTTTTGTGTGTGTTTTTCTTTTCAAACGTTGCTGTGCCCTCGGCCCACTGCCTGGATGCACAGGGAATGAGTTTTATTTTCACACCAAACATGTTTTTGTGAGAACAGCCCTCTGCCCTCTGTTGAAACCCCGTGGGTGGAGGGAGGGAAATTTTGTGTGGGCACTGGGGGAACTGGTGCCAACTTCACAACTGAACTGGTCATTAGAGAACTTTTTCCTGTGAACGATTCCCAAGTCCAACGCCTTTTCTTGGCGGGAGGGGGAAAAATTGACCACTCTCTTTGAGGAAAAACAAAAACAGATACTCCGGGAGTGCTGTTGTTCATCCTTTTGTTCTTTGACGTGTTAGGTCGCTCGCCGTTTCTTCCCTCCCTGAGGGTTAAGCGTTGTGCGCCTGGAGCTGAAGCAGAGGAAAAGGCTGCTCTGCGGTTGGGGGATGGTGAGCTACTGAAAGCTCACATGAGGGGGATTTGACATCCCTAACTCCTCCAGTTATCAACATCCAGCCTCGAAAACCTTTTACAGGAACCCTGTGTGAAAAGGGTTTATCCCAGAAACGTTTCATTTCTGAAACGCAGGCTGGGACCGCTGGAATGAGCTGCTTAACAGGTTGGGCACGTGACGGTAGTCTCTTGCCGTCATAGAGATCCCTCTCCGTCCCCTGGCCTGTCTGCTGCGACGGCCACTCTATGGAGAGTTTTGCCGCCGCCCTCCGGCACATTTCGAGCAGGTCGAGCTCCGTCTGAGCTGGGGAGGGTGACCCTTCGCTTAACGCGCTGCCCGGCCGGGAGAGATTTGGCGAGGATCGCGTCGTCGTCATCCTCCTCCCCGTCCTCTCTAACAGACGAGCGATGGCTTCGTCGTCATCATCGTCTTCCTCCCTTACATTAGTAAAGGATCCGAAAATGGGAGGTAGGTCGGGAGAGACTTCATCCATAAATTCGCCCCAACTGCACGACGCAGGGGGCGGATTAGTTTCTTCCGCGGGCGGCGGAGAAAGGCAGGGGTCTCCTTTATTGGCGGCCGCGACGCGCACTCTTCTCTCTAGCACCCTTGACGGGAAGAGAGAACAGTGTGGACAGCATTCGGGGTTCGCGAGGGCTGCCTGAGCGTGTCTCACCCCCAGGCATACGATGCATAAAGGATGAGGATCCTTGCCTGATATCATTGACCCGCACGCGCACGGGCGTGAGGCCTCCGATTTCGGTCCGCTGCTTGTAGAATTAGCAGTTGCCATACTAAAATAATAAATTCACCACGAATATCTAAGAGAATTCGCCGTAACGCGTTAATTTTCTTAGTATAACCGAAGCAAATAATCACTGCTACAGTGAAAAAGACCCGCTAGCAAAACAGCTGCGTTCGGCGACGTACCTTGACGGCTAGTCTCAGAACAGTTAAGCAACTATTAAGACAGGTCCTGCTGAAGGATAGCTTCCAATTTGATCTTCACGGGGAAGAGATCGAGAATGAAGTAGGGACCAACGGCAGCGGTATATATTAGGGAGCAGGGACTCCCACATCACTGTCGTGATTGGTCTGTCAACTGACAGACGTGGTGTAATTGGTGCTTCCAGGATCTGTCACGCCCAGAGGCGTTCCCTTTGTGAGATACTGAGCGAATGTTTGAAAGAGAACAGTGTATACGCTATTTATTCAAACGTCTCTCGACCGAACTAACGTTACCTAGCTTAATTTGCGGAGGACGAAGAGAAAGCACCCGTTTGATAGCCTAAATGAGCCAGTAGTGGAGAAATAATAACTTTTAAGAAATAATCTTTTTCGAGAAACGACCCCCAGCACTGTCGTCCTTGCTGGAGTGTGATGTGATTTGTGACGTGCAGGTGCGCTGGATCGCGTACAAACCAATAGTGTGTCAGAATGGTATATGTTTATTCTCATCCAACCACAATCAAATTCACTCTATCCAGATGGCGCGATTTATCTGGATAGCTTTTTTTTTTTTTTTTTTCCAAGCCGGAATGAAAACAAGCCGAAATGAAATGGGAGTAACGAGGCTATTTTTAAAATGTAAGGAGTAGAAAGTACAGATAATTGCGTGAAAATGTAAGGAGTAGAAGTAAAAAGTCGTCTGAAAAATAATTACTCCAGTAATGTATAGATACCCGAAATTTCTACTTAAGTAAGGTAACGAAGTATTTGTACTTCGTTACTTGACACCTCTGGACTGAATAAAGATAGATCGATAGATAGATAGATATGGGCAACTCAAGCGCTCTGAAAGCGCGTTCTCTCTCTGCTGTTCCTGAAATTACCGTATTTATAGTAATAGGCGCACACACTTTTTTTTGGCGGCTGGCTTGACCGTGTATTTTCAAACTGCGGCTGGCTTGACCGCAGTGATTTACCCTACTATTTTTTTCCTGCATGTCATGTCCGGGGCTCCGTACGGCCCAATTACAGACCATAAGTGCTGGTCTGATTTTGGGTGAGATATGGCCACACAGACCCGGACCATCTTAGGTTGAATTGTATGTAGCAGTACAAAAGTCGTTTGCAACTTCCGGTTCACAGGGACTTTAAGGTGCGTTCACGCGGCCTCGTAATTCCTGTAGTTACGAGATTCTAGCTTGTAAAAAGCATTCACGTAATCGTAGAGCTCGTAATTACAGCTTGTAAGCTGGGAGTTTTCTGAAAGCTCCCAAATGTACCACGTGGCCGCTGTACCACCTGTCCGCTGTAGATTCATTTAGGCGTTGATAGTGGTGCCATGGAAACGCATAATTCCCAGTCCGAGGACTTGAACAGCTCCGAATATAACGTCACGTGTTGTCATTTCAAGAATCCGGTAAATAGGAGGTGACGTGAACGCAGCATTAGACCTTAACGTCTCCGTGAACCGGAAGTTGCAAACGACTTTTCTCCAGTGTTGAGATGTATTTCCAAGTGAAACGGAATATTAAATAGAGGGCAGGGTTTTACTTTAGCGCTCCTCCTCTCCATCTCTCGCTTATCCACAAGTTTCCTACGCCCCATGAGGCCTTGCGTCAAACGTGGGAGCGTCTTCCGGTTCGAAGTAAACAAGCTGGATGTGACACTCATTCATTCAACAGTTGACAGTCATTCAAGATTTAACGATCCAAACTTGCGAACGTTTGTTTTTTACTTATAGTTTTAAGATTCCAGCATCAATATTTGAACAATGTTTTACAATAAAAAATGTTACAGTAATAGTAATGTATTAATTTATGTCAGGAGCGCACATCAATCATGCTGAATCTAACTGATATTTATATTGACATAAAAAGAAAACACAGACCTATTCAGTTGCGCCTGCTTCCATTTATTTGCGATCACAAGAATGCAAAGAACAACTCCACTAAGGCTTTTAAATCCAAAGGCTTACACATTTAGAAATATATTGATAACATACCCTATGTTTACATCACTTTTCTGAGCCTTTCTATTGATTTTCCTCTAAATTATGCGATGATTGCAATCCGAGGACGTTTGCGCGATCTCTCTGTCTATCTATCCTGATCCTTGCAGCCAGAGCAACAGAGGGAGCTCATGAGAAGACAACAGGAGTTATGAGTTATACGAGTTAACCGGAGTGTGTGAATCTGTGAAAGATATGCATTTGTCAGGAATCAACAGGCACAGGGAAGAGACAGATAAAACATTAAACCAAATAAATACACGATCATATAAGAATTGTCTTCGTTCCTCAAGCAGTCTCTGATATTTTCCGTAAACGTGTGTATTTATTATCGCAATGGTTAACATAAGTAACTTAGCCTTTAGCATCGCATATAATATATGACAGTGGAAACGCAACTGGCTCTGGCACGCACGACACGTTAAATATAACATCATAAGGCTTTGGTGCATCAGTGACAGGTGAAGAACAGACAGCGGGTTGTATTGCAGGGTCAGGATGCTCTAGTCATGCAGCAGCACTTTTGTGGAAGGTCAGTAAAGTAAAGGGCAATTAAGGGCACGAAAACTGTTTATTGTATTGTGATATTATTAACTAATAAATGTACTAAACTGAGATGTTGTCCCTGAGCACCGTAACGACATCTCTCATAAAGATTTGCAACTTTACAAAGTAAACAATGATCCAAAAAACACTTAGCCTCTTCGCTAATTAGCACACAAAATACCATTGGTATGCTGCTTCCGCCGCCTCACCGGAAATTGTACCCACGTTCTCTTTTACAGTAGCGCCCCGCGGAAACAGGTGGATAGCAGACTAACAGTTGGAGGGGAGTGGTTTAAGCGTTTTCAACCCAAACCGTCAAACTGACGTCATCAGAGAAGGAACGCTATTCCAGACCGGAAGTAAAGATTACCGCGACAAACAATTTTTTCTGATTAATTGTTCACCACAAGACTAGTAATATGCACTAACAACTAAGTAAATAGGGTCAATTTTGATTTCATGCCGACTTTCCCTGTCCCATTTATATAATATTTTTTCCTCCCCACATTCTCTTTTTTCTTAACTAAATTTGGAAATTAAATATTTAATTCATATAATGAAACAAGCTTAAAGGGGTTAAAATGAACTTTAACATTATTTATTTACTTCATTACTTTAACATTATTAGCTTTGACATCTAATGACAACACCTGGAGGGCTTTTTGTGCTGATAATTGCCAGAAGACCAGATGAACTTGCTACTGTGGTGCATAAACCTTTAACATATAATATCAACCCTAATTAAACAGACTTGAATCAGCTAATCAAAGTCTCCAGGATTACTAAAAACCATCCAGGCAAGTTTTTTGGAGCTGGTTTGAGCTACAATCTGCAGGACACCATCTACTAAACTAACCAATGTGAAGTCTTAATTTTCTACTAAATTCATAAACTATTCTTATTGCTTTGTCTGTAGCTAGAATATGACATGCTTTTTTCCACCACAGAGGCATTTTATTAATTGACAGTAATGATCACTATTACAATATCAGGAGCAATAATCAACAATAATGTTTTTGTGATGATATTGCAGCTTCACCCTCTAATTGTAATCATTGATCAATTGTAGATCATTGAGAAACAAAGCAGAAAGAGAATCCAACTGCGCGCACACTTTAAATAACAAAACTCCACACGAACAGACTGGAACATTTGACCCAACATGATCCATCACAACACATCAAACAACGGCTAGCAAAGAACAAGGAAACACAAGTGCTATATATACACAGGCCCTGCGTTCCGTTCGGAAGGGCTCATCCCTATGCCCTAATTCCTTCAAAGGGTTTACCCTCAGGAGTGAGAGCTTCGAAGGGATGAAGGGTGTAGGGTTTTTTTTGGAACGCACTTCAACGTCATCTTAACGAGACAATCAAGGAGCCGCCTTCGTCGCACATTTTGTATGATAAATAGATTGTGCAAGATGCGCCTTTTATTTAACATTTATTTATTTATTTATGGTTTATCTCACCAAGGCCAATGGATATTACTTCATAAGCAATTGCTTTTAAATGGATTCATTTTGCCTATGCATAATTCATGCCATGTATTTCTAAATTATTTCTTTGTTCTCATGCACACCCAGGTGAAAAAATACTATAGTAATTTATAGTAAATACTATAGTGTTTTTGACCCATACTATAGTAAATTGTAGTATACTGTATATATTATAGTATTTACAACACTTTGTTAATGAATGCTACAGCATTCTGTAATATTAATTAAAGTGGACTGATCAACTGTAATAAATGTTGTAGTATACTTTAGTTTTTACTACAGTAAACTTTTTACTACAGTGTATTGTAGTATAGCCTAATATACCCTATATATTAAAGAAAACTTAGTACAATATTGGGTAACGTAATTTGTTTATATTATACTATAGTTATATTACCACAACAACTATAGAATTACCACAACAAATTAATTCAAGTTCTTTACTATAGTATGGTTCAAAAACACTATAGTATTTACTATGAATTACTATAGTATTTTTTTCACCTGGGCATTTTCTCTTGCATATTGAATAAACTTATTTGTTGGTTTTATTGGCCTAATGTATTCATTTCATTTGCCACCACATATTTACCTTACTGCGTCTCGATTCTGTGACGTATGAATGCTGCCGGAGTCTAGGGATTCTCCGGCGCCCACGATACATACACTGCTCGCGGCGTGTCTTCAGGAGTACCTATTGCTCTAAGCCTGATACCCCTCCGTGCAGTTTGGACTAATCATAGATCGTCGTCCATGCCCAGACAAGTACCCGCCGGCAATACTACACATCGCTTTAATTTATCTCACTGATGCCCAACAACGTACCGCTAACTTGAATTCCCTGCATCGTCATTTTGCGCTTCTGAACTGTCGATCAATATCGGACAAAGCCCCTTATCTCAATGAAATTATCACTGACAATAAGCTTGACATTTTTCTTCTCACTGAAACTTGGCAAGTTCCGTATGATTTTCTGCAGCTGAATCTTCATGGTAAAGGGGGTGGTCTCGCTGTCATTTACCGGGACAATCTCCATCTCACGTAACTTCATTTTCATGATACCAATTCATTTGAATATATGGTATTAAAAGCTGACTCTCTTATAATTATCCTGCTGTATCGTCCTCCTAAAGCCCTGTCCAACTTTTTTTCTGAACTCAGTGAACTGTTAACCCTTGCCTGTTCATTGTCATTTCCCATTCTCCTGCTTGGTGACTTCAATATTCATGTCGATACTGTTTGCTAATCAATTAAACACTAATCAATTAATGTCTGTTTTTGAATGTTTTAATCTGACTCAGCATGTTCATTTTCCTACCCATACTCGTGGTCATATCCTTGATCTGATATGTACATCAAGGGTTGGTATCTGTTCCATCTCTTCTTCTGATACTGGTATCTCTGATCACAAACTTCTTGATTTTAGCTTAAGTCTGCTATGCATAAGAAATGCCTTAAAACTGTTATTTCATACCGCAATCTGAAAGCTATTGATACTGCATCATTCTGTACCTCTATCCTTTCTTCAAACCTCTCAGATGTCTTTGATATTTCTTCTCCCTCCATGATACTATCTAACTATCACTCCATAATTTCTGAAATCTTACAGCAGCATGCTCCTATTAAGACCAGATGTGTCCCTTCCACACACTCTTCTCCTTGGTATACCCCTGAGCTCCGTATTCTCAAAGCTACTGGTAGACGGCTTGAGCGTCTCTATAGAAAAACTGGTTTACTGTACATTATTTAGCCTTTCTCGATCATCTCAAAATATACAAATCTGCTCTTATCTCAGCTCGCTCTAGTTTTGTCTCTGCCACAATTAATAAATCAAGTAACAGGCCAAAAGCATTATTCAATGCACTAAATAAGCTCACTAAACCTCCACCTCAAGGTTCCCTAGCTTCTAATGAGCTTACTTGTTTCTCGTCTCTCTGATTTGGGTATTTCTGGTTCTGCTCTTTCTTGGTTTTCTTCCTATCTCTCTGACAGACAATTTTACATCTCAGTTAAGGATTTTCGATCACCGACTGTCCCCCTGAAGAGAGGTGTTCCCCAGGGATCCGTTCTCGGGCCTTTATTATTCATAATTTACATCATACCACTTGGTCAGATTTTACAACGTCACGGTCTTAACTATCATTTTTACGCTGATGACATTCAATTATACTCAATCTGCACACCTACTCTACCTCCCCAAACAGACAAAATCTCTGCTTGTGTTAAAGAAATAAAAAATTGGCTTAATTCAAATTTTCTAAAACTCAACATGGACAAAACTGAGATTATTTTCATTGGAACTCCCTCACTTACTAGCCATATTTCTACAAATCTCACCTGTGAAATAGATGGTTCTCATATCAAAACATCCAATACTGTTAAAAATTTAGGTGTAATCATTGACTCCACCCTTTCCTTTCAGTCTCATATTTCCTCTGTAACCAAATATGCATTCTTTCACCTACGTCGCATTGCCCAACTCCGTCCCTTCATCAGTACCAAACACGCTGAAACTGTCATCCATGCATTTGTCTCATCACGCCTTGATTACTGTAATGCCCTTTTCATTGGTCTACTTGCCAGCTCCATTTCCAGATTACAATACATTCAAAACTCTGCTGCTAGAATACTCACCCATACCAAGCGCTCTGCTCACATCACCCCAATTTTGTATGATCTCCACTGGCTTCCAGTTGCCTACCGTATTAAATTCAAAATTCTTCTGCTCACTTTTAAATCTTTGCATGGTTTGGCTCCACCTTATCTCTGTAATATGCTCGTCCCCTACACTCCGACTCGCTCACTACGTTCCTCTGATTCTGGCCTTCTCGTTGTCCCTCAGCATCGGCTCTCTTCAATGGGGGGCAGATCATTCAGTGTTATTGCACCCAAACTCTGGAATTCTCTCCCACGCTCACTCTGTTGTGTCAATAATATCTCTGAATTTAAATCATTACTCAAAACTCACCTATTTTCTGAATGTTATACCTCTTGATTTGATTAATTGATTACTCTGCATTATTACTAATATTTCTCTGAATGTTATGTCTCTTAAGTCCTGTTTTGTAATTTTGTACTTGACTCTATTTTTCTGTATACTTCCATTATTGTTTCTCATCATTGTCTACTTGTATTATCTCTTCGCTGTTAATTGTTCACTGTAAAACGTCCTTGAGGTCTGGAAAGGCGCTATATAAATAAAACTTATTATTATTATTATTATTATTATTATATTATTTTGTATGCTCAGTAGTACTGTTGGGACTCGGAGTGTGTGCCCGGAGAAGACAACTCACTCAAAAGTATACGAGAAGAGACGTCTATAGGGACAGCGGGACAAGTTCTAAATCAACGCTAAATTATGGTAAGGCAACAATTAAGCCGATTTAAGTAACGTAAATAAATAAAAAGCAAGAGGGGAAAACATGCAAAAGATAAAGGCATGTATGCAGCTTACTCATATCGTAATAATAGTAGGCAAATAATAAAATATAGGGCCTATCACTTATGTTATGTTGCTTGCTATGCTATTACACATTGGCCAAAAATATCATTTTTCTGTCCAACTAGCTTAATCAGACAGTAAAATGAGATTTTGTAACGTAACTTTTTTTTAAACAAACATAATAGCCTACTTAATATTTTACTGTAAAGTTGTGCAATTTTGTAGGATTTATGGTATTTTGTGTTATTTATTTGCCTCAATTTGTAATAATTTAAGTATATACATTTATATAAAATAGCAAAATTTTATGTTAAATCCACTTTAATAAAGATCTACATTTCTAAATTTCATTCATAGTGATAGACATGAAAATGTGCCTGGGTTTAGTGGACGATTACTGCCATCTACTGGGAAAGCAAACACTTAATTAAATTAAAATTAAAATAACATGAATTTTAACTACAGCCACTAGATGGCTAGAGAATTAATCAATGGTTCACATTATAAAATCATTATTATAACTATAAAAATAACTCTATATCAAATTTTAGCATTTTTTGTACTATCATTTGTACTATCATGGGTATTTGAAAATATTTTTGAAAAATACAATTATTTATAAGGCTGTACAGAACAGTGCACTATTGCAGACTTATATACTGAGGTTTTAATTACATTATTTTAATATAGTCAGCCGTGAATTAAAGTGGGCCGGTCTAAGGCATGAAACTGCAGGGCTGAAAATGAGTCCCAATCCGGCCCTGTTGATGAGCTATTACACCTGAATGTAATGACTGCATTTTGGTGGCAAATGTTAGGCATTCTAATTATATAGGACACACAGGTCATGGAATATGGAAGAAGCATGTGCTGCTGCAATTCTTCTGGGAGTCTTGTTTACATTAAACGAAACAGAAATAGAAAGAGAACGAAGAAGGAAGAGACGTTTACGGAACAGAAGGGCATTGGCACTTGCAGCTGGATTTCATCAAGTAATATTTCAGCATCTTAAAAAATTAATCAGAAAAATAGGCAAATGCAACAATTTCAAACTTACTTATATACTTACATTTGTTATTTTAATAGGAGAATCCTTACAGATATGCTCAGATCAACAGGGCTGTACCTGTTCTGCATGCTTTCTTTGATGTGGAAAGTGACACGAAAGAGACAGTCCCTCAATGAGCTGATCCAGCTGCTGCATGAAGACAGGCATCATGGATGGGGAAGAACTATAGAAATTCTAATATTTCTGTTCTGGCTAGCAAGTGGGGCATCTTATAGGGTTGTGTCCTGTGCCTTTGGAGTGCCCAAAACCACAGTTTATAGAGCTGTGAAACTCACTTGCAATCATCTGCTCCAGCATTTGCAAAAATACATTAATTTGCCAAGGGCCACTGTGTTAGATGACATCTCAGAAGGGTTTCAAAGGCTCGGGCGACATGCAGCAATGGGAAAAGCTGCTGGAGCAATAGATGGGTGCCATATTCGAATAAAAGCACCAGGAAAGGGGTTGGCACCATGCTATTACAATCGGAAGCTGTACCCATCTATAATACTACAAGCAAACTGTGATCACACTAGAAGGTTTTCTGGATGTTTTTGTGGGTTACCCCGGTTCTGTCCATGATTCCAGGGTGTTAAAAAATTGCGATGTGTATAGAAAAGGCCTTTACCCACCACCAACACATTTTCTTCTTGGGGATGGAGGCTATCCATGCATCCAAGAACCCATTTCCATCCTAACACCTTACAAAGAGCCAGTGAGAAATCCTGTTGAGGCAAGATTTAATAGCCACTATGCCAGGGCACGCTGCATCATTGAAAGGCATGCATATCATTTGGCATGCTAAATCAATTTTCCTGCAATCACTTCCAGTGGATCACAGATTTGCACCCAAGGTTGTGGCTGCATGCACCATGTTGCATAATCTCTGCATGGGTGTAGGAGACACAGTTACTCCACATGCGGAACCTGAAGAAGCCCCACAAGGTTGTGCTGATCAGCAGGAGACTACTGGCATGACGCTTCGTGATGCAGTTGCTGCCCAGATGTCTGTACCCATACATATCCCCACACATCTAAAAGAACATGATTATTTTTAGAAAAAGTTAACACTTCTTCTTCTAATTTCAAACCCTCTCAAATACATGTTTAACTCTTCATAAATGTAAAGACCTACTTTTCACTCCCTCCTTGCATGGAGAAGTCTATTTTTTACTAAATAAATTGTTCATAATCCATCAAAACTGCTGTGTTATTACAAATATTAATACTGTTGCTGGTTTATATTGTAATTTCTGTCTGGTGGTTTTTATATTTGTGTTTACACAAAACTCACTGCGTATTGAAACATAACACTTTCCACAGCTGTAATTATTTATATCACAACTAGCAAAATAAAGTTCATATATTAGTACATATACCCCCCGTTTCACAGACAAGGCTTAGCTTAAGACAGGACTATGCCTTAGTTAAGTTAGGATATTTAAGGTGCTTTTATAAAAATGCATTAGAAAAAAAATCTTGAGACAAAACAATGGCACTGACACATTTAAAGAGATGTCAGTGTAATTTATTTTCAGTTAAGACAGCTCGAACATGCATTTTAGTCTGGGACTAGGCTTAATCCTTGTCTGTGAAACCGGGCAATAGAGCATGAATGGCTGTGATGTGAAATAAAAATATCATAAGCAAATCATAATAAAACCAATAGAACACACCAAATGCTTTGTTAATTTACATTTTATTTACAAGTTTTTCAAAGAAAGAAAGAAACCTCTCACTTCTTTTAGCAGCAGCTTTTTCTCTTTCTTCCTCTCTGGCTGCCTTGGCCACAAGGAAGTCTAAAACACATCCTTTACTCTTTCTCTCCTTCCTGACAGCTGGAGGTGAGGTCTCAGTTGAAGGGCCTGCAACTTCATCCTGAGTAGATGAAGCAATAAGAACAGGAGGTGCAATAGATGGCCTTCCACCTATTGCTTCATCCATCGGAATGAAGAAAGGCCACGATGCAGCAGTGGCTTCTCCGGACTCCGTCCCTGTGCCCGTTGGTGGACACTTAAGCTCCTGTAAAAGAAGGCAATAATATGTAATGTGACAAGCACCATCCCTTACTTGTCCATAAAAAAAAAAAAAAAATATATTGAGGATATATGTATCACACATTTCCAAATTATAATGACTGGGAAAACGTGGTTGTTCAGTTGGTGAACTTTGATGGTGTTATTATGAATGTGAAAAAGGTGAAGGTATGCACATCCAAAACGTCTTGGCCAGGTGATCAAAAAAAAAAGAAAAAAAAAGAATAAAAAATATATCAAATAATAATAAAAAAATCTTCTTTTTATTTTTTTATTATTATGAATGTACCTTGTACTTCTTCAGATTTTCCCATTTCTTTGCGGCTTGCTGGCCAGTAATCTTCCCCTCCAAATTAATTTCTTTAATTACAGTTCTATAACAACAACAAACAAACAAACAATAAAGGAAGATTTGTATGCATTTTGATGTCACACAGAAAGCATAAAATAGGACATTACTATTTACATAAAGAAATGAAATAACGACATGGTACTTACTCCCAGGCTTGTTTCGATGCATTTCTTTTGCCCGTGAAGAGATGCTCATTCTCAGCACGGAGTCTAATGAAGAGCTTGGTCTCCTCTGTAGACCCTGCGTGTATGTAAAGACAATGTACATGCATTTTTCCCCTGATGTACTCTTTGTATTAAATACGCATTGATTTTATACATTTACTGTAGTAACATTATCAGCTACTGCCGGTATTTTACGTTAAATGTAATGTATTTTGTGTCTATGTATTTAAAACTTTTCAATGGACTGATAAAGGGAGCTGTAAAGTATTTTTGTTGAAGTACAATGTCGCTTTGACCATAATAATGCACCAAATCTAACTTGTATAAACAGTACAGTAGTATAGAAAATACTACATACATTATACATACATTTATGGACAAAATCCAAGTCCGAGCTTCCTGTAGACATTGTTGCCGCCATACAACTTCAAAACGCCTAACAACTGCAAAGGATCATGAGGGACCGAAGTGTCCATCAGTTGTTCCCTTCGAAATCGTTCATTCCGAAGGGCCCTTTGAAGTGGCCAGTTTTGAGCACTTCGGTTTGGAACGACCCTTCAACATGGCGGCCATGATTATTTTCACTCCGAAGTGCCCTTCGGAGGGCGATATATCCCGTTTGGAACGCACCGAGGGGCATACATGATTCCATGATTTCTGTCATGATTCCTGTCTTGTGTAGACCTGATCTTGTGTGGACTTTTGTTATTTCCTGTTTTATGCCATGTTTTGTAGTCCTTTGTAGTTTTTCTTGATAGTTTTCCTTGTCAGGTCTTGTCCTATGGATGTATGTTTGATGTTTCTCATTCTGTCTCTGTTCCATGGTTCTCTGGTCTCTGCTGTGGTTATGTTTGTTTATTTTTATTTTTAAACTTTTGCTCTCCCTTTGTTTTTGAGTTCATCAGATGTTACACTAATGAGTTGTTGTTTTTTATTTGCATTATGCATTTTTTTGTGTAAATACATGTACATGATGAGCTTTAAATAGTCTGTGTAAATACGCGTAAATGCCATGCCAAATGCAACTTGTTTAACCTTTGCAGTTTAAAGTCGTCTTTTGTTGATGTTAAAGGAAACTGGATTGGTAACAGTCTATACTCTATAGTATTGCGACTGATATTTTTTTTCTTCTCTTTTAAATCAGTGCAAAGAAATGCAAGTACTGCCAGTGCATCAGATGGAGAGATTGAATAGTTAATCAAAAGACTTCAGACAGAGATGGGAGAACCAAAGAGCGGGCCCAAAGGCAAACTAATTACACCTGTCAATCTGTTCCTCTTTTAGGGTACGCTTACTTGAGAAGTCTCCTGGAGTTTTCTTTTTTTTAATGTTTCAAATATGTTTCAAATAAATTGTCATGTCACTCATATTTTCGTTGTGTCATTTATTGGGGAAAAGTAGCATATATTGGTGTTATGGGGTAGGCATGGAGTGATTCATGGGGTTGAAGGTGGGGATGCCATGGAAAAAAAACAGGGTGCCAAACCCTTAATCTTTGTAAATTTGACATATTTAGTTGACATGCATAAGTACATGTAGGCTTAACAAGAACACTGTAAAAGATTTTTTTTTAATGATATTTTAATGAATTTTATTTTGTGGAAAAACAAATTATTCAAAGCTCTGTTTTCATAAAATAAAACTACACTAAACTATAATACACATATTTTAGAAGTTGTAGTGAACACACAAAACGTTTTTAATTCTGCTGAAGAGATATAAGTGCAAATAAGTGCTTATAGATAAGTGCAAGTATATTATTTTATTTAGCAAACAAGACTCAGACCTGTTCTGGCTAAATGAACAATTTTTGCTAGAGTGATTGTGGCCCATTGCTGGCTTAGTTTTAGTACCCAGTCTTGGACCAGTACTGGCTAAGTGTTCAATTTTTGTCAGCATGATTGTAACCAAATGCTGGCAGTGTTGGCTCAGTTTCTGTACCCAGACTTGGAAGATTTAGAAGTTTTAAGTTCAAAAGACTACCTGTACTCATTAGATGAACAAAAGTGTTTACGTTGACTTTAACTGGAGCAAATTATTTGAGTTAACTTAAAAAGTTGAGTGCGATAGGTTGCCCTATTTTTTCAAGTTGGCTCAACTTGTTTTGTTTTTTTAGTTGTCTTGACAAGAAGTTTTAAGTTCTAAAGATTACCTGGTACTCATTAGATGAAAAAAGTTGATTATTTAAATTGATTTTAACTAGAGTGGATTAGTTGAGTTAACTGAAAAAGTTAAAATAATAAGGCAACTTGTCGCATTTAAGTTAGCTCAACTTAAAAGCCAACACTTATTTGAAAATGCCAAGAAAACAAATATATTTAACTTTATTTTATGTATTTAAAAACAAAACAAAACAGCCCCCCCCCAAAAAAAAAATGTTGACATTTTATTTTCACAATAGTTATTTGAAATATTAAAATAGACACCTTAGTCTTTAAAAATAGACACTTTAGTCTATGTAAATCTATTAAAATAGACTTACATTTAACATGTTTTTTATAAAATGAGTTTTATAAGGTTAATTTGATGCGGACACCAAAATGGTGACGTCTCGTCTTTGACCCCTGAACATACTTAATGTTATCAGATTTTATTCATGCATAAAACAAAGCTGCACACTTAATGTAATGATTCCTCACAAAGGCTGGGATACATTTGCATACTTTATTGATAAAGAGCGTAGTCAAACAGGCAAGGTCTAACAGGGGCAAACAGGAATGGCAAAGGACAGGCAGTATCGTGGTCAGTAAACAGGCAAGGGTCAGGACAAGCAGATATCACTTACAGAACAGCAGACAAAGCACAGGTCAGGGTAGGCGGCAGAGGATCGTAAATGGTAGACAGCAGGTTCAGCAACAGACAATCAGACAGGGTAATAACGCTCAGAAACCCTCCCAGTCGACAAGATACTGGAGAACTCTTCCTCGGCGTCTGGAGTCCAGCAGTTCGCGGACCCGATAGGCCTCTCCTTGCCTTCGATCATGATGAGTGGGGGGCTCTGGTCACCGGACATCTCCCTCCCCCTCCTCGCTGGGACCATCGGCAGGCTTGAGCAGAGACATATGGAAAGTGGGAGATATGCGAAAATGGTTAGGCAGTGCTAAATGGAATGAAACTGGTGTGATTTGACGGGTGATTTGAAATGGACCAACGTACCTTGGACTCAGTTTTCTGCATGGGAGCTTGAGACATAAGTCTCGGGTGGAGAGCCAAACCCACTGACCAGGACGGTATTCAGGACCAGGATGGCGGTGATGATCAGCTTGCTCCCTCAGACGGCGGACTGCATGCTGTAAGTGGGTGTGTGCTCTGTTCCAGGTGGCTTCACTCCGATTCATCCAGTCATTTATGGCGGGTACATTAGTGGGTTCACCGGACCAGGGGAACAGTGGTGGTTGGAATCCTAAGATGCACTGAAATGGAGTAAGGCCGGTGGCTGTTTTGCGGATGGAATTCTGTGCATATTCTGCCCATAACAGGTACCGGGACCAGTCGTTCTGATGGTGGTTGCAGTAAGTACGGAGGAACGGGTTAACTCTTGATTAAGGCGTTCAATTTGGCCGTTGGATTGAGGATGGTAACCGGAGGTGAGGCTGACGTTGATGTTCAATGCTTGACAGAATGCTGACCAGAGACGGGAGGTGAATTGTGGACCGCGATCAGAAACAATGTCCTCTGGTAGACCATAGATGCGGAACACCCAATTACATAACTGTTCCGCTGTCTGCATGGCTGTGGGAAGCTTTGGCAGGGGAATGAGATGACAGGCTTTGGAGAAGCGATCAATTACGGTGAGTATGGTGGTATAACCGTTTGATGCGGGGAGATCTGTTACAAAGTCAATTGCTATGTGAGACCAGGGGCGTTGTGGCAAAGGTAATGGTTGCAATAAGCCGGCAGGTAACTGGTGAGATGGCTTATGGATATTGCAGGTTTGGCATATCTTTACGAATTTTGTGGTGTCTTTATTTAGTGTCGACCACCAGAAGCGATTCTGCAAGAGATGAATGGTGGCGGTGATGCCTGGATGACCAGATGCAGGTAAACTGTGGACCATTTCCATAACACGGGGTCGGAACTCCTCTGGGAGTTGTCCGGTGTCAGGTCTTGTCCGGTGGGCAATCAGATGGGATCTCGATCTGAGTGTTGGCTGTTCCAGTTCTGTTATGATGTCCCACTGTATGGGTGCGACAACGAGAGAAGCAGGTAAGACAGTTTCAGGATTGTGTTTGTAAGCTCACCTTCGTACTGTCGTGACAGGGTGTCAGCTTTAACATTCTTGGAACCTGGACGGTAAGTTACTGTGAAGTGGAAGTGTGAGAATAGGAACCAGCGGGCTTGACGAGGGTTGAGCCTTTTTTGTTTGCAGGTACTCGAGGTTCTTGTGGTCGGTGAGTACTGAATAGGTGAGTTGCTCCCTCCAACCAATGGCGCCATTCTTCAAGGCAGCTTTCATGGCAAGAAGCTCTCAATCCCCGAAATCGTAGTTCCGCTCTGCTGCTGTGAGTTTTCTGGAATGAAAGGCACAAGGAAACAGTTTAGGTGGGTTACCTTGTCTTTGAGAGAGTACTGCCCTGAGACCAGTGCTGGATGTGTCGACCTCCACAATGAATGGTAGTGAAGGATCCGGATGATGCAGAATGGGAGCTGACGTGAAACAATCTTTTAATTCTTGGAAGGCTTGGATGGCAGGAGGCGACCACTTGAGCTGAGTATTTCCCTTCTTGACCATGCCCGTTAGCGGGCAGGCGATGGTGCTAAAGTTACGTATGAAGCTCCGATAGAAGTTTGAAAATCCCAGGAAGCGTTGTAATTCTTTGAGAGTATTGGGTCATGGCCAGTTGAGGATCGTGGACACCTTTTTCTCATCCATCGCCACTCCCTCAAGGCTGATTATGTATCCCAGGAACGAGGTGGAGGTCTGATGAAATTCGCACTTCTCTGCTTTGGCGTATAGTTGATATTGAATCAGACGTTCGAGGACCTTTCTGACCTGCTGAACGTGCTCCTCCATGGTGTCTGAGTAGACCAGGATATCATTGTGGCGAGGGGGGCGTGGTTCAGCGAGGTCTGCGGCGGGAGAGAGCATCGGGAGATCTTTGGTGAGTGAGCGAGTTAAATGTAAATCACGAACACCTGTTTCTCATTTCAGTAATTGGCGCGGAGACAGGTTAAAACGCCGCGAGAAGCAGGAGTCGGTGAGAGAGAGGGGAACTGCTGACTGAGCCGCTGGTGCACGACAAACTGGAGTGAAGCCCATTGTGGATTGTATATGCCGTGACCAGGAGTGAAGCCCATTGTGGATTGTATATGCCGTGACTGGAGTGAAGCCCTTTGTGGATTATTTTGTTTTGCTGTTGTGCTTTGCACAGTTTTTGTTGGACGTTTGTGAATCTTGAAATAAAGCTCAGTCAGCAGTTGAACGCCGACCCTGTCCCCTTCCTTCCTACACTTAAGAACATTATCTGTACTACAATCATCTATGTATACGATCACAAATCTGTTAAGCATGTCTCTGAACACATCATTAATGAAAGCCTGGAAGACGGAAGGACTATTGACCAGCCTGAAGGCCATAACGAGGTATTCATAGTGACCGGTGGCTGTGGAGAAGGCTGTCTTCCATTCGTCCCCCTCCCAAATGCGGAATTAAATGCGGAGATCTAGCTTAGTGAAGTATTTGGCGGTGCATAGTTGTTTGTGTGCAGCTGGCACTAAGGGTAATGGGTATCTGAATTTAACAGTTATTTCATTTAAAACTCGGTAGTCTATGCAGGGACGGAGACCGCCATCCTTCTTCCTGACAAAGAAGAAGCCTGCCGAGGATGGAGAGGTTGAAGGACGGATGAACCCTTTAGCCAGCTCCTCCTCTATATACTTCCTCATGGCTTCTGGTTGAGACAGGGGAAATATGCGACCCTTGGGTGGTGTGGTTCCTGGAAGAAGATCTATTGCACAGTCATAAGAATGGTGAGGTGGTAGTTGGGAAGCACGCACCTTGCTGAAGGCTATGGTCAGATCTTGATATTCGTTGGGTAGATTGAGGAGTGACGAGGTTTCAGGGGACTCGGCGAGCTCTGTGGCTTGGATAGCTCTGACAGGTAAGGTTGGTGAGTGTGACAGACATTTTTCTTGACAGAGTTCATTCCAGTGCGTGATCTGACCCTCTCTCCAGCAGATTTGTGGATTGTGTGTACGCAGCCATGGCAGACCTAGGATGATAGATGAGGTGGAAGTGGGTAAGATATGGAATTGAATTGTCTCTGTATGGAACAGACCGATCTGCATCGTAAGTGGCTGGGTGATGGCGTTAACGTGTCCAGAGCCCAGTGGACGACCATCTATCGGTTCCACTGTGAGAGAAGAAGAGCACTGGATTAATGGAATGAGATTTTGCTGAGCGTAACTCTGGGACATAAAGTTCCCCGCGGCCCCTGAATCCAGCAATGCAGAAGGTAAGCAGCAGTTCATTAATTTGTAACGTGATGGGCACAGACACGCACATTTCTGAATTGTATTTTGGGTTAGAGTCACTCACCGAACGTGGGTTTTCAGGACGAGTACGCACAGGACAGTTGTTCCTTATGTGGCCAGGGTTACCGCAATACAGACATAGACGGTGAGTCAGCCGGCGGCTTCTCTCCTCTTCAGACAGGTGATATGAATCAATCTGCATGGGTTTGGGACATTCTGGGTCCATGGGAGGAGAGGTGCGAGTGCTGTGTCGTTGGCTGGATTTACGTGAGCGTATGAGGTTATCAATTTGAATGGTGAGTTCAATGAATTGGTCCAGGCTCTTGCCCTCGTCACGGCAGGCGAGCTCCGCTTGTAATTCATTGGATAATCCTCTGCGAAAACATACTTTCAGAGTGTCACTCACCCAGTTCGTTTGTGCCGCCAGTGTTCGGAAAGCCAACGCATATTCAGCAGCAGCAGTCTTGCGCCCCTGACTTAACTCCATCAAGCGATCACCAGCTCCCTTGCCGTCACTGGGATGATCAAACACCTCCTTGAATCTGTGCATGAAATACTCAAAAGAAGGGAAGGCAGCCCCATCATCTCTCCACACAGCAATCCATTCAAGCGCTCTTCCAGTGAGTAGTGAACAAACAAAAGCGATCTTACCAGCCTCAGTGGTGTACATGGCAGGCTGTTGACTGAGATACGGAAAGCACTGAAGGATGAAGCCTTTTGTAGTGATTTTTACTTTGTCCATCCAAGGACACAAAGTAAAATAGGGATTGGTACTTACGTCTCCGCTGACGTTGTGATTTTTGGATCACACGTCTCTTAAGGTGTGGTTATGAATACATCAGATGACCACTTCCCCCTTTTTCCCTTGTTCAGGGCACCAGTACCAGTACCAGGCACCAGTCTTTTACCTTGGCAGTATGAGAACACTCCCAACAGGGGCTTTCATTAATTTAGAATTAATGTAAAGTGGTCAGCTGATTTACCTGAAAGATTGGTGATATTGCTAACTTGTAGAACCTCTGTATTATCAGCACAAGGAAGACACAAGTGTAATAAAATAAATTTTATTAACAAAAAGATAAACAAGAATAACTAACACAACTACTAAATGAATACTATGAATGATAAAGGAATAAAGTGCATAAGCTACATAGAATACAAGTGATTAAGTTGCTATGGAAGAGTTACGCTATCTTATGGAAAGATAAACTGTTTCTCTGAAAATAATGAGGTGGAGAACCTTATTATGCACCAAACAAATAAACGAGAGATTATATGTCATTAACTAACATCAGCTATATTACATCTAATGAGAATTAGGAAATGATATACTGATAATATACAACAATGCCAAGGTCTCTGGAAAGAGGTTTGGTTAAGTGATATTTATGTTCCACTTGGTCGAGTCCGATGACGGTGACGTCTTCCACTGGTTGTGCTGGGTGACGATGCAGTGGGGAGAGGAGCCAGAATCTCTTTCAACAGTCTTGAACACAAAGCTCTGTCGGATGCTGATCTCCTGGAGGACCAAAGGGTCCTAAAATCTGGAACACGCAGATGAGGCCCTGGTGTAGGTGCAGAAGGTCCTTAACAATCTGGAACACGCAGACGAAGGTACCTTGAAGTGAAGGTTTGCTCTCCTGAGCTTAACCTTGTTGCAGATGTCGTTACTGTCTCGCTGGATGGAAACTCTGAACGTAGTGTTTGTCAACGTCTCTTTCCTCGCAGGCTAGAGGCTCAGAACATGGTTGTCTCTGTTGCTGCCTCACAAGCTGTAGGCTCAGATCATGGGATCTGTTGTTGTCTCCTCTGGATGGACCAGAGGCTCAGAACGGTATATCTGTTATGTCTTCTCCCTTCGCAGGGCAGACTCAGAACGATGTATCTGTTGTGTCTCAGCTTCGCAAGCCGGGACTCAGAACGGTATATCTGTTATGTCTCACCTGATGGGAGACTCAGAACAATATCTGTTAATGTCTCACTCCTTACAGAGTTGGGACCCAGAACAATATCTGTTAATGTCTATCCTCGTGCAGGACAGACTCAGAACTGTGTATCTGTTAATGTCTATCCCCTTTGACGGACAGACTCAGAACAAGGAGTGTCTGTTGAAAGGGTACCTTTATCCCTTTCCGATGAGGAGGAGATTGCATTTTGGCACTTCTCCATTCGAGTGCTGTGATTGGCTGCTGGCATCAGAGGGGACACACAGAGTGTGACCCACCCTTCTTTCTCCTGGAACTCATTTGCATAAAGCACAGAGTTGGAAGTCTTTACAGTGTCTTTAAGTTTACCAACGCATTTCTCACTTTCCAAACCACCACCAGAATACCTTTGGCAATATTCTAAACAAATAGAGACTAAACATGATGGAAAAAGATTGAATGGTCATTCAATTGTACATTAACAGCTGAATTTGTATCAGATGTTGCACTACAAATAGCTGTCACTGGAATACTTATTTCTGTGAATAAGTATGAAATGGATGTGTAGTTTGCATCAGTTCTAAGGTTTTCAAACATAGTTTTGAATGGATTTGGATGGATCTTTGTGATCTCTCTTTGTTCACCCATTGCTGCTAAGGTCCCGAGGAATTTTTATGGCAGTCTCTGGCCAACCTTAGAAAAGTAGTCTCTAGATGGGTGAAGGGCAGAAACTGCCTGTGGACCAAAGAGAAGTCCTGTCCTTCCCAAGCTTGGTACAAGAGGTCTTCTTCTTGCCCTCTAAGAGAGGTCTGGATGTTGTCCTTACATCTTTATCTGATGGCGTTGGACAGATTGTTTGTGTTAGTCCACCGAGATCCAATCAAAATGTAGCAAACCTTTGTCCACTGTTACAGAGAGAGAGGGGCCCGGCCGTAAACTGGTCCCTGGAATTCACTACATCCCCCCTGATCGGCTCGATCGAGGACCTGAAGTCGTTGATCTGGGGCGATGCACTGAAAAGGAACAGTTGGAACAAAACACACATACCTCACCTCCTCCATCTGACCAACGGCATTGGAAGTAACATTTGGCTCGATATGTTCTTCATAGAGTTCAATGAACTAAATGAAATGTCTGTTAGAATAATTTCTAAATGGGTTAGAAGCATTCTAGAGAAGGTATCTATGTGTGAATGAAAATCTCTAAAGAGTATTACGAGTGAGAGTAAACATTAAAAAAAATGTTTAAGCAAATTTAGCAGGAAACCAGTTCTTTAAATGTCTGGATTGACATAATTTGGTATGGCACTTTTCAAGCTGTAAGCTAAGTGCACCTGCTTTGTATAGATAGTTCCTTGCATTGCCTGATTACAAGAATCCTCAACTAGTTCACCTGGTACCACAAATGACAAGACTGTATCTATTGTCACCTTATCAGGAGCAAAGCTCACAAGTAATAATTGCACTAATATACAGACAAATTAATGGGAGTAGTCCTACTGTGTGACATCCATTATCTTGGCTACCCTAGATGGTGTAGCTCAAGGGGCTGTATGTTGACCAGCAGTGGGGGTTGGGAATTTAAGTGTTCTGTCTAAAGTCTGCAGCTTCCTCTGGAGGGCTGCACCACAGGTCCAATCCACTATCTCTTATTCTTGGAGGTCTCCTATAAGGAAGTTTGAACGACTGGAATGGAGAACAAAATAACAACCCTGGCTGTGATCTGCAATACTCTACATGTGGCCAGTAAATTAGTTGAATGGAAATTTCACAGGAGGCTTTGACCCCCCTTTCCTGACATCAAAAGGGATTGTCATTGGCATGCAAAATAAACCTTGTGGTTTATAGAAATTGACTGAAAAGTCTGAAGCAAAATTGAAGTGGAAAGTAATGAATCCTTCTTAGGCTGAAGTTGAGGTCTAAACGTTACAGGGACTTGATGTCTGCTGAATCTGAAAGACCCTGTTCAGTTATGAGCTACCCCCCTTTCCCTGGCTGTTGTCCACAGTCTGAGATGTTAGGTGGAGGGGGAGGGGCCCCAAACTGGTTATGCTGAGAAGACCAGGTCTCTGTCAGTGGAGATGTACTCCTCTGACTTAAGTTCTTTGAGGGCTTTGAGAAGTATGTGCTGGATCTCTGCTAAGTTCTCAGCATCCTTACTTTTGGTCCCTCTTGATTTCCTACTTCTATTATGACTACTCTGTTTTTGGCCATTCTCAGAGTTATCTCTACCCTTCTTCTGTCTTTGCACTCTGTCATCCCACTGCATGCTCTCATTTCTGGGGGCATACCTGTAATTATGTCCCCTGTAACCTGAGAACCTAGGGCTCTCGGTGCTCTGCTGGAGATTGCTACAATGGGCATAGCTGTTTTGGGGAAGTTCTGACTCTTCCATTTGAATGGGAGTCTTAGAGTCATGTCTAGATTCATGCACAGAAGCAAATGGCTCTCTGTCTTCCCTGTCTGTGCCTATACTGTCCCAGGCTCGCATGGCGAGCTGCCTCAGTTCTCCTGCAGACATGTTTTCAACATCTACCATGAGTATGAGTGGTTTCCTAACAGTGGGGTAAAGGTTACTTACAAACAGGCTCTTAAACATTACATCCTCCTCTGCCCTAGGGTCATCTTTGCCAGCAAAATACATTTTCCTCAATCGCTCATAGTACTCTCTGGGAGACTCATGGCGGCCTTGCTTAATTCGGAAAGCTGAGAGGCGAGAGGCAGATGGGTTCTGATACAGAGTATACTCTACCAGAAGGGCTTTACACAATTTGTCATAATTGTTAGCGATAGCTGGGCTTTGTCTATCCATGAAGCCATGGACAATCTGGGCTGTGGTCTTTCTCAGAAGAAAGACTTTGTCTGCCATGCTGGCTTCAGGAAAGTATGTCAAGGCTGCATTTACATCCTTTAAATACAACTATATGTTGTTATCAGTAGTCTCAGGGTTAAAAACCTCTATGTCACGTGCTAATTCTCTAAGAATTTGCAGTCTGTTGCTAGATGGTAGCATGCTAGTAAGCTCGGGTAAGGAGCGGACAGTTTTAGGAGAGTCACTTACAGTTAGGCTGCTTGAGGCTGTGACATCACTGTCCTGATAATGCTTTCTCTGTTCAAAGCCATAAAACAGTGGGTCCCTAACAGTTGAACCAAAGGAGCAGGGGTGCACACTTTGTGGTTCTGGTTGCTGCTGGGGGAGACGCCTGCCCTTCTCCAATTCACTGATCCTTGTTCCTATTCCTTCACATCTCTGCCTTGCAATGCTATCTTTGTTTACCAACATAGATGTTTTAGCTGCAGTCTCAGCTCCCAGTCTACCCAAGTGTTCCCTATTCGGGATTTGGGTACCATTTGAGTCGGGAAGCTGTTGTTTGAACAGAACACAAGTTTTGCTTTCTATTTCTTGTTGCTTTTTCAGCTCAGAAATTTCAAGCAAAGCTGAACGTGACTCAGCTTTAGTCCTAGTCTCACTAGAGCTTAGAGAATTTAACTTCTCTGTCTGTACCAGCAGGTCATTTCGAGTATGGGTTAACTCTGTTTGCAGAGTGCCCATGTCAGTTTTGACTCTTTTAAGTTCGACCTCCTGACTGTCAGTAATGGACTGTAAGCTTTTTGTCTCTGATGACAATCTACATATTTTAGCCCTTAATTTCAAATTATCCCTACGCAGATCAGCCAGCTCATTTTGAGTTCCTGGAACAATCTTTGTTCTGTTCTTGGGCAAGGGATATTTTGTCTGTGGCCTGGTTTGGTTGTACAGGCCAGTTTAGTGCTAGGCTGGAAAGAAGCTTTATTAGTGAAGCGCCCTTTAAGGCCTGGCTTACTGCTTCAGCGGTCATATCAGCCATCTTTATTTATTATATATACTTGTCTTGTATATATAATAAATAAATACACCACCTGAATTAGCTAAACTCTTAAAGTTTACCACAAGTGTAAGCAGCTCTAAGCCACTCTAGACAATGAATGTCACACACACACTAGGGGGTGAGAATTCTAGCACTTGTCTATAATTTGTCAGAGGGCACTACCCTTACCTGACAGGTTCACATAAAAATCCAAAACCATACGATAGACTTACAAGGTGAACACCATATGCTATGTTTCTAGTAGCAATTAGTTATAATCAACAATTACAACGTTGCAAAAATAATGCAAACTCCATGCCACAATAAAATCACAATTCTATACACTTTGCAACCAATCCTATTCATAAATAGTACCAAAGAGTTTAGCAGGGAAACTATCAATCAGGCTTAGAGGGAACCACTCTTGCTATGCAATTGGTTTCTGACTTGGTGAAAGACTTTGTTTCCTGCTAAAGTTACTTCGTTTGTTATCTTTCAGTGTATTGACTTGTGTTGATAAAACAGAAGGCTCATTTCAATCTAAGTTAGCCCACCCAGGGACGCCAATTATGTAGTGATTTTTACTTTGTCCATCAAAGGACACAAAGTAAAATAGGGATTGGTACTCAAGTCACCGCTGACGTTGTGATTTTTGGACACACGTCTCTTAAGGTGTGGTTATGAGTACATCAGATAACCACTTCCCCCCTTTCCCTAGTTTAGGGCACCAGTCAGGGTCTTTCACTCCCAACAGGGGCTTTCATTCATTTAGAATTAATGTAAAGTGGTCAGCTGATTTATCTGAAAGATTGGTGATATTGCTAACTTGTAGAACCTTTTCTGTATTATCAGCACAAGGAAGACACAAGTGTAATAAAATAAATTTTATTAACAAAAAGATAAACAAGAATAACTAACACAACTACTAAATGAATACCATGAATGATAAAGGAATAAAGTGCATAAGATACATAGAATACAAGTGATTAAGTTGAGTGTGGCTATGGAAGAGTTACGTTATCTTAGGGAAAGATACACTGTTTCTCTAAAAATAATAAGGTGGGAAACCTTATTATGCAACAAACAAATAAATGAGAGATTATTTGTTATTGACTAACATCAGCTATATTGAATCTAATAGGAATTAGGAAACTATATACTGATAATATACAACAATGCCAAGGTCTCTGGAAAGAGGTTTGGTTAAGTGATATTTACGTTCCACTTGGTCGAGTCCGATGACGGTGACGTCTTCCACTGGTTGTGCTGGGTGACAATGCAGTGGGGAGAGGAGCCAGAATCTGTTTCAACAGTCTTGAACACGAAGCTCTGTGGGATGCTGATCTCCTGGAGCACCAAAGGGTCCTAAAATCTGGAACACGCAGATGAGGCCCTGGTGTAGGTGCAGAAGGTCCTTAACAATCTGGAACACGCAGACGAAGGTACCTTGAAGCGAAGGTTTGCTTAACCTTGTTGCAGATGTCATTACTGTCTCACTGGACGGAAACTCTGAACGTAGTGTTTGTTGATGTCTCTTTCCTCACAAGCTAGAGGCTCAGAACGTGGTCGTCTCTGTTGCTGCCTCACAAGCTGTAGGCGCAGATCACGGGATCTGTTGTTGTCTCTTCTGGATGGACCAGAGGCTCAGAACGGTATATCTGTTATGTCTTCTCCCTTCGCAGGGCAGACTCAGAACAATATCTGTTATGTCTCACCCGATGGGAGACTCAGAACAAGGAGTGTCTGTTGAAAGGGTACCTTTATCCCTTTCCGATGAGGAGGAGATTGCAATTTGCCGCTTCTCCATTTGAGTGCTGTGATTGGCTGCTGGCATCAGAGGGGACACACACAGTGTGGCCCACCCTTCTCTCCCCTGTGGAACTCATTTCCATAAAGCACAAAGTTGGAAGTCTTTACAGTGTCTTTAAAGTTTACCAATGCATTTCTCACTTTCCAAACCACCACCAGAATACCTTTGGCAATATTCTAAACAAATAGAGACTAAACATGATGGAAAAAGATTGAACTGTCATTCAATTGTACATTAACAGCTGTTTTGTATCAGATGTTGCACTACAAATGGCTGTCACTGAGAATACTTATTTCTGTGAATAAGTGTGAAATGGATGTGTAGTTTGCATCAGTTCTAAGGTTTTCAAACATAGTTTTGAATGGATTTGGATGGATCTTTGTGATCTTTCTTTGTTTCACCCATTTCTGCTAAGGTCCCAAGGAATTTTTATGGCAGTCTCTGGCCAACTTTAGGAAGTAGTGTTTAGATGGGTGAAGGGTAATAACTGCCTGTGGACCAATGAGAAGTTGTCCTTCCCAGGCTTGGTACAAGAGGTCTTCTTCTTACCCTCTAAGAGAGGTCTGGATGTTGTCCTTACATCTTTATCTGATGGCGTTGGACAGTTTGTTTGTGTTAGTCCACCGAGATCCAATCAAAATGTAGCAAACCTTTGTCCACTGTTACAGAGAGAGAGGGGCCCGGCCGTAAACTGGGCCCTGGAATTCACTACACTAGGGATGCACGATAATATCGGCACAACATCGGTATCGGCCGATAAAAGCTTAAAATGACCATCATGAATATTTCTGCCGATGAGCCAAACCGATAGGGGGGCGTGTTTCATGTGCGCGCGCGACGACCATGAACGTAGCTTGAGCGCCAAAAACTTAAACTTACAACATGTCAGCTGTGTGGAGGCATTTCGAGATCTGTCAAACAGATAACAAAGTTGCTATTTGCAATATTTGTAAAGCACAAGTGATGCGAGGAGGCGTAAAACAACAGTCTTTCAACACTACAAATATGATTACACATCTTAAGAGCCGTCATCCTGAGCAGCACCAAGACTTTTTAAAAAGTAAGAAGGAAAAAATGCCGGCAAAAACCCATCAGCAGCCTCTACTTCAGTCCTTTGACAAAGCTAGAAAATACAGCAGCGACCACCCAAAGGTAAAAGATCTTAACGACAAAATAATTGAATTTATTGCTCTTGATAACCAGCCGTTTAGCGTGGTGGAAGATGTTGGCTTCAGGAGGCTAATGATGCACCTAGAGCCGCGGTATGCTATGCCTAGCCGGCGCTATTTTTCTGACGTGGCCTTACCTGAACTCCAGAGTGTTGTCGCCAGTCAAATTGAAAAGCTCCTTGCCGGCGCGTGTCACATTAGCTTCACCACGGACATTTGGACATCAAGCGTGAGTCCTGTAAGCATGTTGAGCCTCACTGCCCAGTGGATAGATGAAGATTTCACCCTTAAAAAAGCTGTCCTACACTCACAGGAATGCTCCGGTTCTCACACAGCAGCTGCAATTGCGTCCGCATTTGAAAGTATGTTTGGGAAATGGAAAATAGAAAGAGAACGAGTGCATGTCGTGCTACGTGACAATGCCCACACAACATGGCTAAAGCTATGATGGAGTTTGGTGTGACAAGTCTACCGTGCATGGCACACTCACTGCAACTGGCGGTGAATGACGGTGTCCTGTCTCAGCGCAGCGTGGCGGATGTTGTGGCCGTGGGAAGGAGAATAATTGGACATTTCAAACACTCCCAGCTGGCATACAGTCGACTGGCGGATGTACAGAAAGAGCTCGGAATGTCGGTAAAACGACTTCAACAAGATATCGCTACCAGATGGAATTCGACATTTTATATGATGCGAAGCTTGGTCGAGCAGAAAAGGGCACTATGTGCTTATGCCGCTGATTTCGAGCTTCCTGCAACTTTGACGGCAAATCAGTGGGGAATTATAGAAAATATGATCACACTTCTCGCCCCCTTTGAGCAGCTGACCAGAGATCTGCAGCGGCTTCTGCTGCTGATGTGATCCCCGCGGTTGTGGCACTGACACGACTGCTTGGCCGGCCGAGTGACACGGACAGAGGAGTGCAGACTACCAAAACTACCCTGCTGGAAGCCGTCAATCATCGCTTCAACGGTGTGCACTGTGAGGCACTTTATTCTGTTGCAACCATGCTTGATGCCCGCTACAAAGACCGGTACTTTGACGAGGAAAAAAAGAGGAGTGCTCGCGACCTGTTGCTCAAAGTTTTGGATGACATGAGCGGCAGTGCAGATGCCAGCACAGAGGATCCCCCAGAGAAGAGGACCCGAACAGGATCACTGCTGGATATGTATGACGAAATTCTGGAGGAGAATGTCATGTTTGAGGAGCAAGACAAGACCGCGTCACAGGTAAGCATAAAACATGCACAAATGTAGGTTATTATTTAAAAAAAAAAAAAATTCACTTTTGGACTGAAAGCATCCTAATTAATGATGCGACTTTCGCTATTATTATTCTGCAATGTCATAACATAGATAATCGCCTATTATTATCATAATTCGCTATGTGTACGGTAGTAATAATAAACGTGCAACTAATAAATCATTTTATTTCTGGAAAAAAACGTTAGAGCTCTGTTAATGCCTAAAGCATAAAGTAAAAAAAATATATATATCCGTAAGTAATATTTTGGTATTCTGTTACTTCATAGGTCATCTCATACCTGGCCGAACCCACAATTCCCAGGAACCACAGTCCATTGGAGTACTGGAAGTGCAACCAGGCCCGTTTCCCTGCCCTCGCTCTTGCTGCACGCACGTACTGTGGGCGCCTGCCACAAGGTTGACAGTGAACGCGTTTTCCTCTGTTCTTGACGCGGTCGTCCTCCTGACCTGTGTTCGCATACGGTTACCTGTTAATCTCCCAAAGAGTAATCTGCTCCCCCTTCCTCTCCCCCTCCCCTCTCCCCATTTTCTTTCCCCCTCCACCTTCCATCACATGTGACCCGCCGTTGTGATATTTAAGGTCTTAGATTCCCCACCACGCTACATTTTCATACCTCGTAAATAAATCTACAGCACCCCTCCCTCTTGGTTCATTACACCCAATATCTCCCAATAGCTCATTTTACAACCTCTTCTTTCCCC
>JAOTNS010000870.1:0-25430 GCA_028476615.1 Culter alburnus
AGATCATTTGTAGGGGATGGTTGTGACATGCACTGTGTATAAAACTGAAAAAAAGAAAATAGGATTTAGGGTAAGAGTAGCCTCCAAGGTTTGACATCACACATTGCACTCATACTGCCAAGGAAACTGTAACCATTATCACACACATAAAGTAACTTCCATACATCAGAGTAAAAAGAAAATGTATACAGCATAATATACTGTAATATAAACACACAAACAAAAAAACAATGAAAATTATATGCAGCCTACAGTGCTGTAAACAAAGCTGGAGTTTCACAACTAACAGTTCTTCACTGGTCGCTATCCTCACCCTCCCTCTCCTGGACATCGTCCTCACCCTCCTGGCCATCCACACGCTGCTGTCTGTCTGGCCACAGATTCTCATCCACATCACAACGTATATTCTCCTTTGCAATGCAACGAGGGAAGAAACGGTGTGCATGTCGCAACCATCCCCTACAATGATCTCCTGTAATATCCTCACACGCAGTGTCCATTGCTCTCCACATCCAAGCAGAGAAAAACTCCTCAATAGGATTGAGAGTAAGGTGGTAGGAACACCATAACCATCCTTGGATGAGTAGTGAACCAGGTGAGTGGGCCACGGTGGAAATTCACATTGTCCCATACAATGACATATTGTGGTAGGTGAGGTCCTACAAGACCTCTCTCATTTTCAGGGTTCAAATCAAAATGAAGGCGGTCCAAGAAGATGAGAAGCTTCTGTGTATTGTATGGGCCAAGTCTGGGGATGTGAGTGGCCACACCATTCTCAGATAAGGCAGCACACATAGTTATATTGCCCCCTTGCCTCCTTTGTTAGTCAAGTTCTAGTTTCACCTGACTGTCAATTGCTGTAATAAATTTATCAAATGTTCCAAGGATTCATATATGGTATTCATGGTATTATGTTCTTGACTAATTTTGACAATTGAACAGACTATTGTGCACGTGATGACTTATACAATGAAATGATGCTGACACGTTTTGGAACGAACGACCATTAGACTGAGAATCAACAATCAGTTTAGATCAACATCTATTCACTTGGAAATTGTGCTAAATGTAGGCTACCTGTACATAATCATTTGCAAAGATGTGCTTGACATTTGCAATTTGATGAAATGAATGAGAAATTCAATTCTGTTGTGAACAATTGCCAAGGGGTTGGAGATTTGTCCATGTTGTTTGAGAATGTAATTTCTGTTTCAAGAAATGAGCCAAACCAATGGAGAAAAACTGTAATATTTTTCAACTTTTGTCAATTCTTGTGTAAGACTCTCTGTGTAACGTAATGTTCGTTATGCTATCTGCACATCATAGACACACCTAGACAAAACAAGAACTAGGCCTTGGACACACTTATACACTCACACAAACATTTGAACATCTTTATTCATCTATATTTCTTACAGTTTTTTTCAATTGCTAACATACTTTTGTCCAATCTTTTAGTCACATTTTCAAAACTCTAAAAATTTAGCAGAACATCCGTCTGTTGTGGCCATACTATAACACAATTCATGTCGTTTTAACACAAAATGCAGTCAATTAACACATTTCTAAAATGCTTACATTTTCTTTCATAAGCTTACCTCATACCAAAATCATGGATCTTCTCATCTTATTTGCAAATGCTTAAACACAGCAAGTCAGAAATGAAGACCTAATGTTCCAATCATTAAATATAGGATAAAACCTATACTTCTGCAAAAGAGTATTGAAAATATATATAAAAACACATACTGAAACAATTGATAAGCATTTTTAATTAGATCACTTAAATATTTGGCAGATTCCAGTCTCAGTAAAATAAGACTCTTTGAATCGGATTTGTTCAGGTGTATGAAGAACAACACAGAGGAGCAGAGAGAAAATCATATCTGGGTGAAGGAGAGGAATAGATGAAGGAGGAGAGGAGAAGTTGGATCAGGACAAGTGAGAAGAAGAGGTAGAGGAGAGAGAGGAGAGGAGGAAGAACGTGTGCTGGATTGTGCATCTCTATGGTTTTCCCCTTACACATGATGAACCTATGAAAGCGTATTTCTGCTGTAAATAGAAAAAAAAAAGGTAATTGTGACTTTTTATCTCACAATTCTGACTAGTTCATCATAGGGGACTCATCTGACCAGTAGCTGCCCTGAGCAATTCTGTTACTTTCTTCTTCTTCTCTTTTTCTTCTGCACAATCTATAAAATAATGACTCACTTCTGTTGCCAAGAATGCACACAGAACGCTTACATGCATTACACTAAGCAGTGTCTACACTGCCAGAATTCTAATAGAGAAGAAGAGAGCTAGTTCAAGATGAGCATTTATGGCTTAAATTATATAATTTTAAATTTTTTTCAGAAAATGAGCAGTGGTTTCACTAGATAAGACCCTTATTTCTCATCTGGGATCGTGTAGAACATTTTGAAGCTGCAGTGAAACTAATTTTGACCTTCAACTGTTTGGTGCCCATTGAAGTCCACTATAAGAAGAATAATCCTGGAATGTTTTCCTCAAAAACCTTCATTTCTTTTCGACTGAAGAAAGATGACATGGGGGTGAGAAACTCCTTTCTGATATGGCTCCATTATTTTTCACCGCAGCATTGGGGGAATTGGTGATCCTCTGCCCATCTTGACTTCTGAGAGACACTGCCACTCTGAGAGGCTCTTTTTATACCCAATCATGTTGCCAATTGACCTAATAAGTTGCAAATTGGTCCACCAGCTGTTCCTTATATGTACATTTAACTTTTCCGGCCTCTTATTGCTACCTGTCCCAACTTTTTTGGAATGTGTATCTCTCATGAAATCCAAAATGAGCCAATATTTGGCATGACATTTCAAAATGTCTCAATTTCAACATTAATTTTAACATTAACGTTAATTTAGGGTGTGACAACATACCGGTATTGACGATAACCACAATATTTAAAATGAGTAGGACGCTTATGATATCATGACATGTAAATACTCCAGCACCAGTACCTGGTTGAGCTCTCAGGTGGCAGTATTGCACCTTAACGCTGACACCTGTCAAACAAGAAGAAGATGCAGCGCACAGCTATTCCTGTCGTCCGAGCGGGAGAGCGAGAGGCTCTGTCCACACCTGAGAAAACTAAAGTAAACTCGACAGTATGGGAGTTTTTCGGCTCCTTAGGCAATCCGCAGGATTTGCCTAGCTACAGTCAGCGCGAAGGGTGGAAACACCACCTACCTTTTTACCTTATCTCCCTGCAGATTACGCCATTTTACAGAGAGTAAGTTGTGATTATTTTACTAGTCATGGAATGGGAAATGTTATATTTACCTGTTAACAGCGATTTTCTGTGTTCATATATTTAAATAAAGGGTGATTATTTTAAGTACCGCGTTTTCTTTACTCGTCTTATTCAGCGTGATGTAGCTATGCATAAAGTTATATGCCCTCAAAATTCAAGATACATGGGCATTTTTTGCCCCGACGAGTTTTTCTCATTATATCATAAGATGTAGGCTAGTTGTTTTACAATATCACACGAGTAAAAGTGCCGTTTTCCCCAAATCGGCACAGATGCAATGTTCCTTCAACTTATTGTTAAATGAACAATGTGAGTTACATTTTAGACACAGTATTGTTAATATTGTTTCTTCCCTTTATTTCGCCAGAACAGAGCCCCCGTGCAACAGAAATGCTTTTGTTATAGAGGGTATGCACGTGACGTCACCGTCGACCGTTACGACTGCGGTCACGCCGCTGAGTGGCAAAAGACTGAGCGGCAGCATTGGTTTTCAGCGTGAATGTCGCGAAAAACACACAAAAACCGTCCAAAACGGAAAAGAGCTTTGCGACTGACTGTATAAATAGCTTTGACACAAAACCTGAAGTAGGCCTATATATTTAAAAACTTGCGAAAGCTACAGAAAAAAAAGCAAATGGATTACTGCAATTCACAGAAACAGCTCGACTCCAGCAGAGAAACATGGATTTGCATTTATCATTTTGTGTCAAATTGTTGGATTTTGAGGTAAAATCATACCGTATATATTGTATTGTTAAATATTATGTTGACAACTCATTAATTAAATATTTACCATCTTATATTCTGC
This sequence comes from Culter alburnus, assembly GCA_028476615.1. NCBI lineage: Eukaryota > Metazoa > Chordata > Actinopteri > Cypriniformes > Xenocyprididae > Culter > Culter alburnus. The sequence goes on from JAOTNS010000870.1 coordinate 4,083, forward strand.
ATAATTGGGTGTTTTTAAATAAAAAACACTGACAAAAACTATACTATAAAACTATGTTTTAGGGCTGGACAATATGACGATATAACATTGATATAAGTGATTACGCGGATTTAAACCTATTGTAGTTATATAAAGCGTTCACAGGCAGATTTGCTTTATGTATTTCCCCACCGTCAAATCAGGCACATATATCAGGAAACACGACTCCTGGCTGCCAGTGGCGGAGGCAGAAAGTGGATGGTGGGTGGGCCAGAATAATTCGCATCATCCCTTGTTTTAAACTGGCTTAATTTGGGAGGGGAAAAAATGATGGACAATCCCTCAGTGGCGTCAATTCACAAAAAGTCAAGGTATGGCAAGTTCAAATTACGTTATTTCATATAATATTACGTGACAATATCAATTCAAGTAAATCTAGAACGAGATAAGAACAAGACAAAACTGCAGTTACAACATGAACCAACAGCACCAACCGATTAAAAACAATAACCTAATAATAATAATAATCACATATTTGGAAATAACCTGGCATGGTAACAGGCAGCTATGGATAAATAAAAATAACAAAAAAAGTCAGCTTACGATTCTAAAAAAAAAAAAAAAAAAAAAAAAAAAAAAATCAATTCTGATTTGAAACTTGTGACAAACGCGCACGTTAACCTGATCACTTTAGCGTTCATGTAAACATACGTTCAGATTCATCGAATGAATTTATATTTATTTAAGAAATTCAATAAAAACAGAATATTGCTTCAGCCTTATTCAAAGGCCGCAAAAACATGTTCGTTTGTTACGCACTTCAATCCATTCCACCCGACGTTCTTGGTTTTTTCCTATTTATTAAATATAGGCAATTGGTTGATGAAACATTGATTGAAATTGAGATACAATTTCTACAAAACGAAATTCACTTTAAAGAAAGGCTTACTATAAAACAAAACTTAATGAAGTGGTCAAACTCATGTCTGACCCGCTGCATGTCTCCCGACATTGCGCATCCGTCATGCTATTCACTTTTCATAATCAACAAGGTGAAATTAAAAAATAATAATATTAAGCTATAGCCCAATATTTAAATATAAATATGAAACTAAATTGGCTATTTTTATCCCTCTGGCCGAGAACGCGCCGGCGCGTTCTGATGGATTCTTTCCTCATGACAGAAAAAAACTTAAAATATGCCTTTCGTCATTTTTGGCAATAGCCTACAGATTAGTGCAAGACTACAAATTGTCTACTTTTATTTGTGTACGCTCACAATAACAACAAAACCTTGTACTTTTGTAAAATAAAATAAGTAAAAAAACAGGGTGTGCTTTCAGCTGTTTTTCTGCGAGAATCTTTCTGAAACTTGAACTCAGCGAATAATTGTACCTAAAAGAAATAAACATCTACATTCGGTAAGGAATTCGTAGGCCTATGTCTGTGTTAAATAAGAGGCGATCTTTCCGCTGGAATGTGTTGTTTCTGAAATGGCCAGTGCTCATTGCTGCTGTTATCAGTTCTCTTGGCGCTCGTGCAAATTGCGCAGTCTTCACACACAGACAATCGAGCGTTTCGTTCTGGTAAAAGCACGAAACAAAATGCACACAACGTGTCCTTGCACTTGATGTACGATCACTGATGAACACCTTTGGTTTTAATGAGGAAAAAAAAAAAGAAGATATGAGGGTGGATTAGAACCCAGAACCTCAGAAACGCTTGTCAAAATTTCTACCACGAGACCATTACAAAACACAATTGAGGCGGCAAATTTATGTATTTATTCACTTGCATTATCATGCCACGGCGGGCCAGACTAAACACCTGTAGCTTACCCTGTATGGCTGATGTCTGTTCTAAACAAGTCAGAGTCGGCTGGGTTTTGAATTGAAGATGTTGATATAGTCATAAACTCATTTAGCCTATCTGTTAGTTCTCGTTTAAACGATAAAAGTTGTTATGGCGTCCTGTCATCTTTGTCAAGTCGTTTTTCTTTATTAAAATGCATCATAGATAGCGGGTTAGCCATTTTTTAGGGCGCTGCTGGTAGAAATCCGGATATTTGCGCGAAGAACATAACAGGCTACTACTGGCGTGTGACGTAACTGAAGAAGAGACGAATTAGCATATTCTTATTAAGAGTTTTAATGCATGAAAAAAAACAAAATCAAATTTAAAAAAAAAAAAGTATTGAAGAATTGTTAAACGTTAGAAAATTTTATTAAAAAAAAAAAAAAAAAAAAAAAAAAAAAAAAAAAAAAAATATATAATATATATATATATATAATATAATATACATGGGTTTCATGTGACGTCACTGTATTCTATCGCCGCCATATTTGGGACCGGTCACAGCTGCGCGCCCTGTTAAAGTCTATGGTGACAGCAACTACCAGAGGAAGGCCAACGAAACGCTCTCAGAAGGTTCACAACAAGTTTATAATATATCTTGGCTATGTGGTGCTGTTAGCCGTTTCAACAGTCGTCAGAACTACAAATTTATTTGATCCCAAAGTAGTTAGATCGCAGAAATTATTGGCTTCATTCAGAAGGGACCACACCACTGGCAGCCAAACAGCAATGCACAACATTAATAACTGCTGGGACTGTCATTTACATAACATTTATAACGAGAACACTATGTAATAAAATGTTTTGAATTCTGTGTTGTTGTTTCAGCGTGTTGTTGTGGTAAGAGCGCGTCGACTGAGTTTGATTACATTGATTACATAACTTGTTCAAACTTCACTTGTGCATTCGCGTCATTTTGTACAGATAAAACTTACTAATTTTATTAAGTATTAATATCTGATTATTCTCATAAAGGATGTGTTTCGTTGAGGTAAATAACCCACAGAGCTGATGATCATCTATAGTTTCAGCGCGAGCGCTCAAAAAGTAAGACAAAACATTAATATGATTGGGTCTTCTTTCTTATACTGATAATCGTATATACTTGTAAAATAACGTTGTGAATTATGGGGCTTATTTGCTGTGTTTCGGAGTTTCAGTGACGTTACTTCAAGTTCATCTGTGCGTGATTTTGTGCAAATACTAGTTGTAATATATTTTTTTTTTGTATTAATATCTGGATTATTTTATATAGGATGTGTTCCGTTGAGTTAATTAATTTCAGTTTAGGGTTTTTTATTCTCTTCAGCTTAAGTGCGCAGCTCAAAACAGCAATGATTAAGTCATTAAAATGTTTAACGTTACTACACAGTAATATTAAAACTTTAATATTTCTTTTAGAAAATGAATGCATTATTTTTAATAACTAGCTCTTATATTGTTCTAGTATTATTTTCATCAACACATAGTTTGATTAATAAGGATCATGAACAATAACAGATTTTTTTTTTTCTAAATCATCTCATTTTGATAACAGTATATTTGAGCTGCGCGCGCTGAATGAACACCCGTAAACTGAAGCGCTTTGCTAGAAGGTTAATTAACTCAACGGGACACATCCTATATAGGGTAATTCCTATATATTTATACAAGACATACATAAAATTACAACTTTATATTTGCACAAAATCATGCACGCATAATGTAGTCAGCTGGTGTCGTGAATTTGTTCATCCTGTAACAACACGCCGAAACACAGCAACTAGAATTCACAATATTTTCAAATAAATCAAATAAATTCGTAGTTCTGACGACTGTTGAAACGGCTAACAACACCACATATCCCAGATATATTGTAAACTTGTTGTGAACCTTCTGAGAGCGTTTTGTTGGCCTTCCTCTGGTAGTTGTAGCTGCTGTCACCATAGACTTAAACAGGGCGCGCAGCTGTGACCGGTCCCAAATATGGCGGCGGGCATAGCGGAAGTGACGTCTTTGAAACCCATGTATATTTCCCTGGATCTGACTGGGTGGGCAAGCTCTAAATTTGGGTGGGCCTGGCCCACCCGTAGCTCCGCCCCTGCTGGCTGCATGTCAATATCCATGGATTAGGTTTATTTGACAAGTTGTAAGGAACACTTTTGAGCCCAACCTTTAGTGTAATTCGTTAGTTTTACTCGCGTGTTTGCAGTTTCCCCTATTAAATCCAGTCACGCAGCAGTCCAACTGAGGGAGCGTGCTTTCGGCGGGAAAGTGACGTCGATGTATACCCTCTATACTGACTGAATCCGCGTTTAGAACGAATGAATCCGATTTTGAGCTTCGTTCCTGAATGAATCAGTCATTTGAACACATCGGTTCGGTTGACTCACTCACTCATTAAGATGACTTGCTGCCACCCAGGGGCGTCACTATAGTGACCTATAGGCCCTTTTTAGGGGGGCTTCAGCCCCCCTAAACTTCTGCCCAGCCCCCCTAAAAAAAATATTTGATTAATAAATTTTTGATCGCTTCAGTCCCCTTTAAAAAAAAAACTAATTTGAAACGGCGGCAAGCTGCGTCAAGTTTCGGCTCCTCCCCTTATCTGAGTCTGCTTGGATTTAGCGCATTTTTCAATCTGCAGGGGCGCCGAGCAGAGCGAACATCAGAGAGCACAAGGTGTGTGTCGTGTGTGCGTGCATTTATTGATAGATTGCTAATGCTATGATATTACATCTGCATCGGTGCAGTTCTTTTGTCATAAATGCATTGCAGTTTACATAATGTAATGTTACTGGAGCATTGGGAGCACACGGGACGGCTCGGTTTCTCATCCAATACCAATACGTTTCGCTGCGTTCACCTTCAGCCCTTGTGTGATAGTTGTTTTTTATTCCTACAAAAATGAAGTGATTAACACCCATGAAAATACTTTAGATTCAGAAAACGATCATGATTTTTTAATTTACTTTTTACAATTACAGACATATTATAATGTATTTTGACATTACATTATGCAGCCATGCACAGAAATGACACACATCATTGTCTGAAAGCACTAGATGGCCCAGAGAGAGAATGTGGAGTTATTTTGTTTTGTATTATTAAATATAGTTTTGTATTAAGTAATAATGAATCAGGAGGAGTGTCATGATACATAAATTAGAGTAAGCGTAGAGTAAAGGGATTTTTGATTTTCTTGATTTATACTATTTATACTAGATTTGTACTTGATTTATAGAAGTGGCAAATTGATAATTCATGTTGTTATTTTTAATAAATAGAAATAAATATAGAACAGATTAATCATATTGCCAATAGACAATTACATTAATACATGGTTTGTCTATATTCTTAATGAATATTAGCTGGTTAGTTAAAATACTTAAAATGACATCAATTTTCATGGGGTGACTTTATGAATATCCAACCGTATTGTTGATTATAAAGGCTAAAAAGCTAAAAAACTAAAATAATTTATATTTCATTGTAGATGGATATACGACATTTTTCTTGTCGTGCGGGAGTAGGTCTACAAATGAGCAACAGTCAGGTGAGAATAGAACGTAGACAGCCTCTCACACACACAATACCACTGTGTTCCCAAGATTCATTTCAGTCATTGAACCCTGACATTGTTTTAATTGTCTGCCAATTTCCCTGTACATTTTATAAGAAAAAGCAGTGGTATCGTCAAAGGATAAACACAATGTCCTGACTCCTGACATTATTGACACTCAACAAGAAATTATTAACTGTCTTTCAGTCAACTGAACTGAAATTATTTTTTTGGTTTCTCAGAAAAGTCAGTGCAAAAAGTGAATGAAGTGGAGGCAGAGAAGATTGATGAAGGCACATCAGAGAAAGGGCAAGATCATGATCGAGGTGAGAAAGTGAACAGTTGTTTTGGATAATTTGTCTGGTCAGTTAATAAATACAAATGAAGTTAAGATTTCTTTAGTTACCAAACTATATTTACGTGATTGTCACAGTACAGGGACAGAGAGAGCATGAAGAAGAGGAAGACATGAGTCAGGAGAGAGAGGACAGACATACAGAGAAACAAATGTCAGATGAAGCACAGACAGCAGCTGCACCTTTAGATCAGTGTGACTTAGGTGAAAAGGACACAGGCCCAAAACAGGCAAAATTACACTATTATCCCCAGGAGAACTTTGGCTTACAAAAAAGATCATTCCAGCCAAGCTGGTTTCAAACTTTTGCTTGGCTTGAGTACTCACAGAAGACAGATTCTGCCTACTGCTTTGCTTGCCGTGTCTTTGGTAAAAACTTGAAGCATGATGTATTTGTGAGTAGTGGATACAAAAACTGGAAAAAGGCACTCAAAGCATTTCACAAATGGGTCAGAGCAGGCTCCATCAGCTGGCAGTTATGGCCATCGAGAAAGATGTTGTTGAGCAATTGGATATGATAAAATATCAACAGGTTTGCTACTCTTAAGGAGAGAAGACACAGGTTGATGCTCCCAATGAAAGACCAGTAACTGGGCTGCAAGACTGCTGCTTCTCACCGGCTGCTTCTTCATTTTGGCTTGTTTTTCCATTACTTCTGATAGTTAACCACAGCCCCCACTTAATCCATTGTCCAGCCTCATACCTGTGTTGTTTATATTGCTGATATGGATAATCAAAGTTTATGGCTTTTATGTTATTTTCTGGTTAAAATGTTATTTAATTTTGTCAGAAAAATTCCTATCTGAGGTTTGTATGTGAGCATAGAAATGCAAACAGTAAAATGTTGTGTTTGTACTGGAAACATGTGTGCGTGTGTTTGTACAGTGAATGAATCAGGAGGTCTTAATTGTAAAAAAAAAAAAAAAATCAACATTCCCTATTTTCTAGTGGTCACATCCAATAATTATTTTATTTTTTTTATTTTATTTAATTATTACAGTGTTGTATATGGCTCAGTCAGTACTCCTACTCCCATATATGAAATACAGGGAATACAATGGAATAGTGGATTGCAGTAAGGTTAGTAGCATACCACCCTACCCTAATAGTCAAATAATATTTTTTTAATCATACCCTTATTGGGGGCTGAGCCCCCCTAAAATCAAAATCCTAGAATCGCCCCTGCTGCCACCTACTGGCGGTTTAGTTTAGTTTCATATTTAAGGGACATTTTAATTAAAAAGTTAAAATTAGAAAAATGTATTTAAATATTTAAATATTGAATTAAATTTATGTAGACAAATTGTAAATGCTGTGTAAATATATTAATGCCACTTCTCATTCTGTGTCACCTCTGTATTGCAAAGATGGATTTTGTTGATAATGATTTCATTTGATTGGTAACAGCCATAATGTATATAGGCTATTATGCTAGTATTAATTTTTATTTCTTCAGGTCTTAAAAAGCCTTAAATTTGACTTTAAAAAATGTGCAGCAACCAAAACAAAGTAAAAATTATTTAGACTGATAAATTCCCCCCCCAAGGATTCTATAAATATCACGATATATCGATATCGTGATATTTTTTGGCCACAATAACCGTGGTGTGAAAAATCTAATATCGTGACAGCCCTATTATCTATATTCTATTGTGAATAAAATATAAGTTTATGAGATTTGTAAATTATTGCATTCCTTTTTTATTCACAATTTGTACAGTGTCCCAACTTTTTTGGAATCGGGTTTGTAATTAATTATGATGGCTTAATGGTGTTGATGGTAATATTAGTTAGATTGTGTGTGTTGTGCATTAACGGAGGCCAGGTGTTCTTGTGAACCTGCTGTCAGAGAGAATCAGCCCCCTAACAACAGCACCACCCTTTGTCTGTTTGTCTATGCTGTGCATTAAAAGAGACAAGATTTTGTCGAGTCAGCTGCCAGAAGGGGGCGCTCTCCGAGCAACAGAGCCACCACTTGCCAGCCCTGATCTGAGAATTATGTTGTGTGCAATAGATTTAATTACTGAAATATTAATAAGTGTTTTTCCATGTAATTATCTCTATATTTATTTATAGTCACCACTTTCTTGAATTGATTCAGTTCACGCTCCTGACCACAAATTGAATGTTATATATTGTTATATGTTGATATAATAATAATGACGATGATAATCAGTCAGCTAAAATCACAATATGTTTTCAGAGACCAGTATTATAATATAGTCATATTCATTCATCGTATATATATATAAATCAGTTAATTATTTACTTAATTATAAATTATGACCTTTCTATAATAATAATAATACATAACCTTTTTTATTAATGAATGACTGATTCCATTATATTTTATAATACATATAAATACCCATAACAGTCAACCACCACCTTCCTCATTCATGTAATGTGACAAAACCATTTCCTTATATCTAATTTTAAATTATGAATATTTGGACATTGCTTGAGCTGTAACCCCAATCGATTCCAAAGATTAACTCCACATATAGACACACACAAACTTTTCCTTGTGGTTCTCACTGCCTGAACTTTAAAGTTACCAAACCCTAGATTATCACTCCCTTCTCTCTGCCAAAAGAGCTTTTAAATATTCATAGGAAGTGTACTTTTACTGGCTTTGTATAACAATTGCACAGTATAAAAATCAACTAAATCAAAGAATTTTAACAATTTAGATTGCAGAAATAAACTATTCATGTGATCACAAAATCCTACCTTTTGAATAATTCTTACTGCACGTTTTTGGAGTATAAAGAGGGGATGTAGTGAACTTTTATAGTTATTGCCCCACACTTCTATACAGTAAGTTAAATAGGGCAACACTAATGTGCAATGCAACATAAACTGTAAAAGGTATTTAGTTTTATTAATAATTGAGACACTTTTAGAAACTTTGCTTTATATGTGTCTAATATGTGGTTTCCAGCTTAGTTTACTATCAATAGTTATTCCTAAGAATTTAATTTCAGAGACTGCATCTATAACAATATGTTACGTTCCACGTGTGTTGTGTGTGCACTTTTTACGCTCTTCTGCCCTACTTTCTCTCTGTCTGCAGGTCGGCGTTTATTGGCTGCTTCGGCTGCCAATCTTTATTTCTGACGTCATGATGTCCTGCCTATTTGTTGATGCGCCAGCTGTGTGTGTGGCTAGTGATGGACAGATCGAGGCTTCATGAAACACTGAAGCAGTTGAATCAAATGTGCCGTAATGATTCGAGGCTTTGAAACAATCTGACACCCGTCTCCACGGTGACCCCTAGTGGTCAGAACAGTGCAAATGCAACAAAACTCAGGCCAAACATGCATTAAAAATACCCTTTAACAAATGTATTGCAAAATTTTTAATTAAAGTAAAATCAATTAAATGGAATTAACTAATCATATAATAAGATTAAATATAGTGTCTCTGTATAATATGTGTTCTTTTCAATTTTAAAGGCTTGTTTCTCTGTTCCATGGCTCAAGCTAAACAGGCCAATAAGATTAATAACTACCATTATTAATTTTAATTATTCTAATGTATAATTAAAACATCAAAATGTATAAAACTGATCGGAGATCAGGTAAAACCATAGGGTAAAGCCCTAGACACTTGTTCAGTAGTTCTCAGTGAATTCATGGGTTCACTTTATCATCGCCCTCTACCGGGAACCATTGAAATTTCAAACTGTTTTGAAATGTTTCGAAACAGTGATGACGTAATGAAGCCTCGTTTACTAAAATCACGTGACTTTGGCAGTTTGATACACGCTCCGAATCACTGATTCGAAACAAAAGATTCATGAAGCTTCGGAGCTTTATGAAGCGGTGTTTCGAAATCAGCCATCACTATGTGTGGCGTGCGCCAGGCCAGCGTACCTCGTGCTCCAACGTGGCCAGTTGTTTCGGGCTATTGCCATTCGTTTCGTCGGTTAACTCACTTTGTGCAGTTTTGCTTTGTGACGTGAGCTTTGATCTATTTATAGATTCATGTAAAAATGTCCGTGTTGGAGTTTTGCCGTTGTGCGTGTCAAATTAAAGTTACTCCATCTAACTAAGTAACATAGCCTTGAGCTTTTGTTTATGGTTTTGGTTAGATTAATTTGTATTATGTTAGCCTAGGTTTGTGAGTGTCGCACCACCTATGTATTTTTGTTTGTAGATTATGATAGTTTAGTTTGGGCGTCGCATACGCTGAAGATTTCGGTTTCACATTTTCTTTTGTTAGTCAGTTTAGAGGTTAGTTGTAAGGATCGGTTTATTTTGTTTATTTCTTTTATTGGGTGACACTCCTGCTTTCTTTGTGTAATGTTATATATTGTTTTTCTATTCTCTAAATTCTTTTGTAAACTCATTCACAACGTCAAAGTAAAGTTTTTCAAAAACTACCCTGTTTGTATCATTGATCTGCACCACACCTGGTAACAGTTGTCTCGCCCTAAATGTTGTGAGAACATCCCATTCTTAACATCAAACACGTAACATTTAATGGTGGCAGCGGTGGGATGGTTTAAACCATTCCTGTATTCGGGATGATGTGTGAGACATTGTTGCTAGGGTGGTGACGGATCAATGCCTAACAGTGTATCGTTGTAGGTGGTTTAATTAAACGTGTTGAAAGTAGTTGGTATGGCTGATTTTGATCTCGAAAGTTTTATTAGCGCACCAACTGTCAAACAATTAGATGTGTGTAGAAAGGACGATTTGTTGAGAGTCGCTGAGCATTATCAAATTGTTGTCACTAGACAGCAGTTAAAGCGAGATATTAAGAGGGTCATTGAGCAGCATTTAGAGGAACAAGGGGTGTTGTTGGCTGGAAGTTCGAGTGGAGCTGTTGCGACGGAGGGTTCCGAAGCCAAAACTGCTCTGCCGCCCTTCGAACCCTTTTCTCCGGGTGAGTCTGGAGGTGCTGCTCGTCTTAGATTACGTCTTGCAGAACTTCAGAGTGAAGAGCGCAAGAGTTTAGCGGATAGTCACGCCGAAAGGGAGCTGCGACTTGAAATCCTCCGGCTGGAAATCGAGGCAGACACTCAAATCAAGTTGCGAGAGCTCGAACTAAATGCAGCCAGGAACGCACCAGTACCACCTATTGCAGCGCCGACTGCTGCATCTCCGATTGACCCTGGATTGCCTGGACGTACGTTTGATGTGAGTAAGAACGTATCTCTTGTTCCTCAATTTAGAGAAGCTGAGGTTGACTCTTATTTTAATGCATTCGAGAGAATTGCCTCAGCTCTGGTCTAGAGAAGTTTGGCCTTTGCTTTTGCAATGTAGATTGACTGGAAGGGCTCCGGAAATATGTGCGGCTTTGTCTTTAGAGGACAGTTTAGACTATGATATTGTTAAGGCGGCAATTTTGCGAGCATATGAACTCGTACCTGAAGCATACAAGCAGCGCTTCAGGAACTGTAGGAAGAGTTCAGCTCAGACTTTCATCGAGTTCGCTAGGGAAAAATGTGTACTGTTCGACAAGTGGTGCGCATCGAGTAAGGTGTCAGATTTTCAGACGTTGCGTGAGTTAATCCTCTTGGAGGAATTTAAGAGTTGCATCCCTGATCGCATTGTAGTTTACCTTAATGAACAAAAAGTAACTTCTCTGTCTCAAGCGTCTGTCTGTGCTGACGAGTTTTCATTGACTCATAAAAATGTTTTTAATTCGGGTCGCGTTGAGAAAGTTTTTCCTGTCCCGCCTGTTCCAAAAGATCAGACACGTTTGAAAAATAATGACACGAAAATTAAAGAGGATAGGGCGTGTTTTTACTGCCGTAAAAGTGGACATATTATTGCTGAGTGTCCTGCTTTAAAACGCAAGCAACAAGGCACTGGTACTAAACATGTTGCCTTGGTGAAAACCGTTGACATTATTGATGCTGAGAATCGTGAAAAGGTCGATGCCAGTTATCAGCCTTTTCTGACGAATGGGTTGGTATCTGTTGATGACACGCTTACGAATCCGGTTAAAGTAACTATGCTCCGTGATACTGGCGTGGGTTGGTCCTTTATAAAGTCGGACGCGTTGCCCCATCCTGAGCAAAATTTTTGCGGTAGTTATGTGTTGTTTCAAGGGTTCGAAATGGGTACGGTAAAAGTTCCTCTGCACCAGATTTATTTAAAATCAGACTTGTTTACTGGAGTTGTGAAGGTTGGAGTGTGTGACAGTTTACCTGTGCGAGGCGTGGACTTCATCCTGGGCAATGATCTAGCTGGGGGAAGAGTTATGCCTTTGTTGGAGGTTTATGATAAACCTAACCAGATTGTCGTTCCTGCTTGTTACAGACAAATGGTACTTTCTTGGGCTCATGACCATGATTTATCCAGGCATTTGGGTGTTAGGAAAACATACAATCGAATATTGAAACATTTTTTTTGGCCTCGATTGAAAACTGACGTGTCGAAATACTGTAGAACGTGTCAGATCTGTCAATTCTCGGATAAGCCGAACCAGACTATTCCGCGTGCTCCATTGGTTCCTATACCGGTCATGGGGGAACCGTCATTGTTGACTGTGTGGGTCCTTTGCCCAAAACGAAAGCTGGTAATCAATATCTGTTGACAATGATGTGCGCAGCAACGCGTTTTCCTGAAGCGATTGCGCTGAGGAAAATCACGGCGCCCGTAGTAATTAAAGCGCTGGTGAAGTTCTTTTCGTTGTTTGGACTTCCTGCAGTGATAGACTGACCGGGGTACAAATTTCATGTCGAATCTTTTTGCTCAAGTGTTGAAAACATTGAAAATTTCTCACAGGACGTCGAGCGCCTATCATCCAGAGAGCCAAGGAGCCCTGGAGAGGTTTCATCAGACATTAAAGGCTATGCTTCGTAAATACTGCATGGATACGGGTAAGGAGTGGGACGAGGGTATACCTCTAGTCTTATTCGCCGTTAGGGAAGCTGTGCAGGATAGCTTAGGCTTTAGTCCTGCGGATTTGGTATTCGGTCATTCTGTGAGAGGTCCAATTAAGATGCTTAAAGAGGACATGTTATCTGCAGAGACAAGGGTTAAAACGAACGTATTGGATTATGTCAGCAAATTTCGTGAACGGCTGCACCAGGCTTGTTTAGCTGCAAAAGAGGTACTGACGAGTGCACAGATCACAATGAAGAGTCACTTTGATCGTAAGTCTGTTCTGCGCGAATTTAAAGAAGGTGATCAGGTACTGGTTTTACTGCCAGTTGTCAGATCTGCTCTTTCGGCACGTTTTTCGGGACCGTATGAAGTGCTGAGGAAATTGAGCAATACCGATTATGTAATTCGCACTCCTGATCGCCGAAAAAACACCCGCGTTTGTCATGTGAATATGTTAAAGGCGTTTCATGCTCGCGCTCGAGAGTCGTTGTTAGGAGAGGCTAAACAGTCTGTCTCTAATGTACCAGTTGCGGCATTAATTTGTGATGCTGCTCCTGATAGTGAGGATGATGGAATAATTGTTAGACACACGTACCAACAGTGCGCTAGGTTTAAGAATTCTGAGGTTTTAGCCGACTTAGATTCTCACTTACGTCATTTAACTGCTCCTTAGAGACATGATATTGAAGAGTTGATTGCTACTTTTCATTCACTTTTTCATGATGTTCCCTCACGTACCACTGTCTTAGGCATGACATCGATGTCGGTGATGCTGTCCCTGTGAAGCAGCATGCATATCGAGTGAATGCTTTGAAGCGTTCTGTGATGAGAGCCGAGGTGGAGTATTTGTTGGAAAATGGGCTGGCGAAACCAAGTTGCAATCCGTGGAGCTCTCCATGTCTGCTCGTAACTAAGAGTGATGGATTTTGTACAGACTATCGAAAGTAAGTGCGCTGGTCCTTGTTTTTCAAGGTTACATCTGAATTGAACACAAGAAAGGTTCAGAAAATATAATGGCTGATGCTTGTCAAGAGCTTAAAAGGGGAGTAAGAGATGTTAAAACTATATGTGTGTTTTTTTTTTTTAGTCCATATATTTTTATATAAGGGGGAGAGTGTTACGTTCCACGGTGTTGTGTGCACTTTTTACGCTCTTCTGCCCTACTTTCTCTCTGTCTGCAGGTCGGCGTTTATTGGCTGCGTCGGCTGCCAATCTTTATTTCTGACGTCATGATGCCTTGCCTATTTGTTGATGCGCCAGCTGTATTTAAGGGCTTGAATTGACCGTGTGTGGCGTGCGACAGGCCAGCGTACCTCGTGCTCCAACGTGGCCATCTTCACCTATTTTATCTCGTCTTTCCAAGATGTGAGAGAGAAAACAGAACTTCAAATATGCAGCATTTATTTAAGGATTAAACCGTTACACATTCAGATTATAATGAATGAGACACAATAATGCTGACTAAAGGTCTGTCAAGCTGAATTATGCTGCCATTCCTGTGTCACTCCTGCACATCTTCATCACATCTTAATTCAGTTTTGATTCCCTAAAAAAAAAAAAGAGAGAGATTAAAGTGAAGTTTGAAAGTGACTCTAAACTGATTTTAAACCTGCAGTACTTTGATTTAAACTCACCTGATGGCAGCACACAGTTCGCATTCATTGTTGTATGTTTTTCCATCAGATCCACACACGGGTTCATAGATCTTTGTGCACGCTCCAGATGGGTTAGGCTCACAGTAAGGCTGGTCACATAAAAAAAACAACAACATTGAGTTATTTGAACATGGAGGGAAGTAATTCTACTGCCGTTACACATTCAGGTTATAATGAATGAGACACAATAATGCTGACTAAAGGTCTGTCAAGCTGAATTATGCTGCCATTCCTGTGTCACACCTGTTGATCATCATCGCATTCGCCTTCCTTCACAATAAGGATTTCAGTTCCTGATTTCCTAGAAAAAAGAGAGAGATTAAAGTGAAGTTTGAAAGTGACTCTAAACTGTTTTTAAACCTGCAGTACTTTGATTTAAACTCACCTGATGGCAGCACACAGCGCGCATTCATTGCCGTATGTTTTTCCATCAGATCCACACTTGGGATTATACTCCTTTGTGCATCTTTTAGATGGATTAGGCTTGCAGTTAGGCTGGTCACATAAAAAACAGCAACATTGAGTTATTTGAACATGGAGGGAAGTAATTCTACAGTCTTTATTTACTCACCTTTCTCGCTGCATCAGATACGGCCACTGTTTGTGTCAAGAAGGAAAAACAAGGATTAAAGTTTATTATGATATGGCAAGAGGAAATAACTTGTTTTGCCCATACAATAAAAGTCAATGTTGTTTTGTTGGACAAAAACAATATTTCAGTCATTTTTTAGTGAACCATCCCTTAAATCAAACTTAAAAATGTCTGAATGTGATTTAAATCTTACACATTTTCATTTGTCCTACTTTAGCAAAAGTGAATTAAGACTTTATTGAACCAATGAAACTCTTCATTATGAAGCAAAACTATCAGTATCAGTGTATATCGCAGGTTCTCACGTGACAAATGATCCTAATATCAGTTTTAGTGAATGAAATCATGATATTACTCACCTAGGACACAGAGAAGGACGATGACTCCACGTGCAAACATTGTTCCAGACTTGAGAGTGAACTCACTAAAACTGACAATATGATCAGTGATAAAATGATCCGCCTATTTATATCAGTACTGTATCCACCTCTGAACTCAAGTAGTGCTCGCTGCAGAGCAAAACGACCTCCTGCTTACATGAATATTCATGAGTTTCTCAGACATGCACGAACAGAACAACCTTCAATGAGCTCAGCTCGTTGTTTTCTTCCTCATTTGTACCTTGTGATGTTTTAAAACTCTTTTATTAGTTGTTATCATCAAGTACATCACTGCCTGTATCAACTGAAATAAACCTGTATAAATGTGTCTGAGGACTAATATCTAGTCAGAACAGGTAAGCTAACACATGTATCATCACACCAGTAGTCTATAGCTTACAGAAATATCATGTCCACAGACACATATATACACATTTATCGCAAGGTACAAAGTAGAATAACAACGAGCTGAACTCATTGAAGGTTGGTCTGTGCCTGTCATTCAGTTACAGACGACTGCACAAAACATGCATAATAATGAGAACATTATAGACTGTTATCGAGAACTAAACAACTGTAGTTTAGGCATAAGTCATCAGGGAGAGTAATTAATGACAATTTTCATTTTTGGGTGAACTAAACCTTTAACTATACATGTTCTTACTATAGCGTTAGGTTTAGGATTAGTGTCAGTTGCATGCAATTATGCAAAATTTATAGTAATTACTATAGTAACTACATGTAACGTGTAATAAGCAATGTAATGAAGTGTTCCCCACCCTTTAAACAGCCGCATATAAACCACATGTGAGATTCATAAAGATCAGTAATAACGCCAGAGCCTCAAGTCATTTTCACCACCTTTATTATATTCAGACTAATTGGAGAGATGTGCAATGATTGGTGGGTAAGCTTTCCTTTCCACTTCCTGTGAAGTGATGCATCCATGTTCCCGTATTCCCTGTTCTGTCCACTTCGCAGGGCACTTACAGTCGAACGGAACGCACTTGAGGTTTTTAGTGGTGCTTTCTGTGTGTTAATATTTCTTCAACTTTTGTCAGTTCTTGTGTAAGACTCTCTTGTGTAACGTATGTCCGTTATGCTATCTGCACATCATAGACACACATAGACAAAACAAGAACTAGGCCTTGGACACACTTATACACTCACACAAACATTTGAACATCTTTATTCATCTATATTTTACAGTTTTTTTCATTGCTAACATACTTTTGTCCAATCTTAGTCACATTTTTAAAAACTCTAAACACATTTAGCAGAACATCCGTCTGTTGTGGCCATACTATTAACACAATTCATGTCGTTTTAACACAAAATGCAGTCAATTAACACGTTTCTAAAATGCTTACATTTTCTTTTCATATAAGCTTACCTCATACCAAAATCATGGATCTTTCTCATCTTATTTGCAAATGCTTAAACACAGCAAGTCAGAAATGAAGACCTAATGTTCCAATCATTAAATATAGGATAAAACCTATACTTCTGCAACAACAGCAGCTCAAGAGTATTGAAAATATTTCACATTCAAAATGCACTAATCTACCAAAACACTTCATGTCTCAAATCAACTCATTCTTCCAGAACACTAGCAAAGGTTTTCACCAGCAAACACACTTTGTCAGTCAAAAATACTGGCATAAAAACACTAACAGGTATCATATACAATGTTTTTCTTTTGTAAAATTTCTTAACAAAACAGGAATAACACTGTCTATTGTTTATAATTCACTGCAGTTTGTTACATGAACCTTGTTTACATAACAGTACAAAATTATTCCGAAGTTCCCTTTCAGTCGGTCACGTTCGACGTACGTCAGTAGTGACCGACGAATTGGGATATTGCTAGAGAGCCCTATCAGCTTCGAGTGAACTAAACAAGCCAATGGAATGGCGTGCGATATTTGCATAATGCGCACCGCCCCCGACAGGTGTATATAAATAGGAAGCAGATGGCAATCGACTCTGTCTTTCGCTTCGGAGCCAACCGGTTGTCTCTTCAGCTTTCAAGACTGATAAGTCAGTGTTCTTCAGCCTTTGAAGTGGTGCAGCACTTTCTGTTGGCCTTACAGCACAGCAGCGAGGTTGCGAGTTTCTCCAGGAGCCTGAGCATTGAGCTCTAAACTGCTGTTTTCACAGCAACCGTCTGCCCGTTAAGCGCGCTATAGACAGAGCGGTTGCGATTTGGGCCGGTTCCTGCGTTGTGTTCGGGAGTGGTGTACCCGACACATCGTGACACTCCCTGCGTGCTTCAGCACGAGAGAGCTGTAATTCCCCTTCTGAAAAGAGCTTCACAGACGAACCCCTGCGTCTTTACAAAGATGTCATTTCGTCTGTGCGTTACTGGGTGCGGTCGTTCCCTGGTCCCTGCTGATGGGCACAATCACTGCATCACGTGTTTGGGCGTTCAGCACGCTGAAGCAGCTTTTGTGAATAGCTCATGTTCCCATTGCGGGAACATGACTATCGCAGTGCTGAGGTCTAGACTCTCGTTCCTGAAGTCTCAGGTAGCGGGGGTCCCCTTCCCTATGCCCCGTTCGGCCGTTTTTTCCGGCTCCGCCGGAATGAAGGCGAAGGGTGTGAGGAGGGTGACCTGAGGATCACCGTCAGGGCTTCCCCGCCGAGCTCCGCTCCTCGGGCCCCTGCCGCCTCAGCAGCACTGCAACCTTCGTGCTGCCATCGGTTTCCGCTGGGCCCTCTACGGACTGTCCAGCCGTTACCTTTGGTGCGCCTGCTGCGGATCAGATGTCGATCTCAGCATCGGAAGGTGAGCCCGAATCCTCGGGAGATGAAGACTCGGCTCCGTTGCGCCCTCCGGGACGGTAGCGCCGCCCGAGGCCGATCCCGAGTTGATGGCTGTGCTTTCCCGGGCGACCGAGAGTGTCGGGCTCGTGTGGAACCCTCCACCCTGTCCCGGGCCCTCTCGGCTCGATGATTGGTACCTCGGGGCCGGTCGCGCTGGTCAACCCCAGCGCCCCGCCCCGATGCCATTCTTCCCGGAGGTGCACGACGAGGTGACCAGATTCTGGATCCGTTGCGATGCAGCTGTGTCCAATGGCCTCCGGCTGGCGCGGTGAACCGCGTCTCCCGTCCCGGGCCTGTAATCTCCTCAGGACGACGGAGAAAGCTTACAGAGCCTGTGGACAAGCTGCCTCCGCCCTGATGCCATGGCCCTTTTGCAGGTGTACCAAGCAAAAGCGCTATCGGAAATTCCCCAGGGAGGGCTGACCAACAGCTGCTGGGGAGCTGCGCGCTGCCACCGACCTCGCCTCCGAGCGACGAAGGTGACAGCACGTTCTGTTGGTCATGCGATGTCTACGCTCGTAGTCCAGCAGCGCGATAAACATTGGTTTTCTGGACTCCCCCCCGTGTCCCTGGTCGGCCTTTTCGCGACGCGGTGGAGAGCTTCGCCCAACAGTTCTCCGCCGCACAGAAGCAGGCTGAGGCCATTAACATTCCCCGGCGGGTCGCTGCTGCCTCCACCCTGCTGCCGGCGGCTCAGCCTCAGCCCGCTCGTCGCCAAGGGGCGCCGCGCCTGCGCCGTCCCTCCGCCTCTGCTAAACCAGCGAAGCAGCAGCCTACACCCGCCAACAGCAGAGTGCCGGTCGCAGTCGTGGCGCCCAGCCCGTCTCAGCCAAGCCAGTGGTAAGCGATCGAGGAAGTCACGATCCTGAGACGGGCAACCTGGAGGGGAAGGATCCGCTCTTCGGAGAGAGTTCCATCATCTTCCACCCCCGGAGGAGGGCCGGGGGGAATTTGTGAATGTTGTCTGTCCACCGCCGCTGGCTCTCCGGAGACCAGCGGTACCCACTTTTTCACAAAAAGA
Source organism: Culter alburnus (assembly GCA_028476615.1). Taxonomy (NCBI): domain Eukaryota; kingdom Metazoa; phylum Chordata; class Actinopteri; order Cypriniformes; family Xenocyprididae; genus Culter; species Culter alburnus. The sequence continues at coordinate 23,128 of JAOTNS010000870.1, forward strand.
GCAGTTTCCCCACCTCCAGGTCACAAGAGGCGTGCCTGTCAGTGTGCCGTCCGAGTCGGGTCCCCGTACTCTGCCTCGCTGCCCACCCCCGTGCATCTGTGGTGCCTTTGGTCCCGTTGGCTCAGTGTCTGGACGTGGACTGCGCTTCCCAGCCCGTCCTGCTGGCTCATTCGCACCATCACCGGCTATGCGATTCAGTTCGCCCGGCTTCCCCCGGTTTTCAGGGGTGTCCCACTTCACGGCACGGATGCCCTGGCACACAGCTGGCCCCAGGGTCTGCGCAAATATTCTTTTCCCCCAGTGAGCTTCTCGCACAACTCCTGTGCAAGGTCAGGGAGGATGGGGAGCAGGTCTTGTTAATGCCCGTACTGGCCCACTCGGACCTGGTTCTCGGACCTCATGCTCCTCGCGACAGCCCCTCCCTGGCCGATTCCTCTGAGGAAGACAGACACACCATCACTTCCGCTAGAGCTCCTTCCACAAGGGCCTCTACGCGCTGAAGTGGAACCTATTTTGTCGAATGGTGCGCCTCTCGCCGAGAGGACCCGATTATGCTTGGTCAGATCCATGCTTTTCCTTCCTGCAAGAAGGGTTGGAGCGAAGGCTGTCTCCCTCCCCCTGAAGTGTATGTTGCCGCTAATCGCTGCACATCACCACGCAGTTGAGGGTAAGTCCCTGGGGAAACACGATCTGATCGTCATGTGTTCCTGAGGGGGGCGAGAGACTAAATCCTCCTCGCCCTTTCTCCATACCCTCTTGGGATCTACCCCTGGTTCTTACATCTCTCCGGGGTCAGCCCTTCGAAACCTTTGCAATCAGTCGAGTTAAAAGCACTGTCTCTCAAGACCCGTCCTCCTGGTTGCATTGGCTCTCTGAAGAGGGTAGGGGATCTGCACGCATTTTCGGTCGACAATCGTGCCTAGAGTTCGGGCCCGGTGACTCTCACGTCATCCTGAACCACCCGGCCCGGATATGTGCCCAAGGTTTCCTACCAACTCCCTTCAGAGATCAGGTAGTGAACCTGCAAGCGCTGGCCTTCGGAGGAGGCGGCACCCAGCCCTAGCTTTGCTCTGTCCCGTCCGTGCTCTGCGTGTGTACTGGACAGAACGCGAAGCTTCAGGAGCTCAGATCAGCTCTTTTCTGTTACGGAGGCCAGCAGAAGGGAAAAGGCTGTCTTCCAAGCAGAGGATGGCCCACTGGATGTGGATGCCATCGCCTTGGCGTATGATTCCCAGGGCGTGCCTTGCCCGCTTGGGTTGGAGCCCACTCCACCAGAGGAGTGGCCTCTTCCTGGGCTTGGCTCATGGCGCCTCGCTGACAGATATCTGGGCGACACCTAACACGTTCGCTAGATTCTATAGCCTACGTGTAGAGCCGGTATCTCTCCCGTGTACCTTCGCTTCCACTAGCCGGTAGACGCGTTGAACCCGCTCTAAGTGTCGGCTTGCATGCCATTCCCGCCCCCCTGGGCGGATGCGTGCATATTTTTGACTCCAGTCGTGTTCCCCGCTTGGCAAACCCTGTCGAATTCCTCCGCCTCCACCCTTCGGCTCAGGCTCAGACATTGCGGAGTGTCTGATGCCAGGCCTACATCCGTCGCTGACAGCTGTCTGTTGGCTGGGGTCCATATGTCGTGACTCCTCTACCGTGAGCGGTCCCATATGTGTAATCATCCCGGTTTAAACTCCTATGGGCAAGTCCGTGTCTTTCCCTTAGCAGAGCCAGCTCTGCTGTCACCTGTCCGATGTTCCCCCCTACCCAGGGGAGCCATCCCAGGGACTCCATATGCTACTGCCCCTCGGCCCAGTCCATATGTGTATTCTCCACGTAAATCCCTCCCCCGTGGGTAGGTAGTGCCTCCGCAGCGTCCCTACGGGTTCGCTTCCCAGTGTAGTCTAGTTACTTAGTGGGTAAGTGTGGAACAGCAGTAGACTCTCTCGGCGTAAGCTCGCCCCCTTCACCCGTCCCAGCTAGTGCCATGGGCGGCCGAGCTTGCGCTGGGCACTGGAAGGGGTTCGTAACTGTGGCGCTTTAGTTGCATCACAATTCGTCGGTCACTACTGACGTATGTCGAACGTAAACGACTGAAGGAACGTCTCGGTTACGTATGTAAACCTCGTTCCCTGAAGGAGGGAACGGAGACGTACGTCCCTCGCCACAGTTTCTGTACCCTCGCTGCTGCGCGGACACCAGTTGTCTCCTCAGCGAAAAACAGAGTGCGATTGCATCTGCTTCCTATTATCTAACCACTGTCTGGGCGTTGCCATTAAGCAAATATCGCACGCCAATTTCCATTGGTTGTT
>JAOTNS010000871.1:0-61884 GCA_028476615.1 Culter alburnus
GCGAAAGCGAGCAAGAGTGATGCCAAACGTATCAGTCGCGTACACTCACACAGACTACACCCCGTGTGGCACATATAAAGACCAGCGCAAAAGTGCGACTAGTGTCCCCATTGTCCTGTTGTGTGCTAGGACACTGCCAAGAGGGCTTTGTGTTGAGCTCGCTCTGGATTTTTGGTTGCCAAGCTGTGCCGGCGCCCGCTACACGCAGCGCGTACACCGGTTCAAGACACAAAGTGGTCGCTATAAACGCGACTGACGGGGGCGAGAGAGGCCCCATGAACAAGTCTGATAAGTGGGTCAGACGGTCAAGACGTAGCAAATCTGTGACGTCTGAAGGTCAGTAGCCAACCGTGCGGTGACGGGGGGGACAGGCAAGCATTAGCATTCGCGCTGCGCCGAGGCCTAACGCACGAAGATAACTGTTCCGCATATGACTGCAATTGCAGGTTTTCAAACAAAGGATGGCGACAAAGAGGAAAAATCGCGACTGCAGCTTTAAATAATAATTCAGTAATTCATAAAGATGTAATGGGAAGATATGAGCATTCAGACTTTGATTTGGTAGTCTAGCAATTATTATATTACTGTTAATAGAAGACTTAGGTAAGGCATTAGGTAAAGTACATCATTGTATGTTGACAGACCATGTTTTAAATATTTTCAGGTACTGACGGTCAATGTGAAGGACACAATCTAGCAAATATTGAAGCAAACAACAAAAATTCATCAAACAAAAACCTGCAGATTTGAATGGGGGATATGGGTAAATGGTTTGTAACTTTTGTTGTACATCTTTGTTGTATATCAATAGGGGTGTGACGAGATCTCGTGTAACAGATCTTGCGAGACTAATATGTGACGAATTTCTCTTGACGAGGTGAAAAGTAGTCTCGTGATATTGCCATGACAGAGTGTTAGGATGATTAGGAAAATATGCCACCTGTAGAAAGTGTCCCCCTTTGATAAATGGACTTCCTCCCAGTCCACCCTGTCATTCAGCGCGAAATGGACTATTCCAAAACGTTTCCACCAGAGTTCGCGAAGTGACGGAGAAGAGATCAGGTGGTTGATAATGGAAAAGGAGATCGGCTGAATATTGTATATAGTTTGTAGTTTTAAAGTAAATAGTTATAATCCAAAATCGGAGGAGGTTTTTTTATTGATTGTGCGTGTGCGTGCATCACACTGTAAGTAATCATTACGGATCATTCTCAGCGCATGGTTAAGATGAACGCTGTTAGCCTGTATAGTTTAAATTGTCTGATTACTTGATTATGTTCTGCTGCTATGACGTTACTGACATTCCATATTTATGTATGCCATTCGCTGTCAGTATTAGTTATATTTGTAACTTATAAACGCATATGCACGGTCGCATTTCAGTAGCGCGCATGCGCTCCTAATTTGTTTACATCTTAGTTTGCACGGGCAGCAGCAGCCATGTTTCACGTGCACAGCTCATGCCCAGTGTGCGCACACACATAGTTTGCATTGTATTGAACACAAACTCCCATTTATTCAAGTATTTCATAATAATATTGTATAGTGTATATTTTTTTTCCATTATTGATCAGTATTTTTATTAAGTAAGCTTATTAATATTGTGCTTGTTTTATATATGTTATATCCATATTTATATTGTATTTTGTATTCACAGAACCACACATCTATGCACATGTAATAAACCAAGATTTGGATTATAATCTGAGTGAGACATCCTGTTCTGACCGGACAAACGTAGCCTTCACCGAACCCGGACTAGCAATTAGATAAAGAATCACAGATTTTTCATGGTCCTTCGAGCCGGAGGCAGTGAATTGCTACAGAGATGTCTCAACCCGAGGAGAGAAGCGCCTGTTGTGCGTCTACGAAGACGGATCAACCCACCAACTCATTTAGTGGATTACGAGCTTGGTGAGCCATTGCCACATCGCAGCACTCCCAGACCGCAGCAAAGCAGAGTCCAGTCACCAAGTATGGTAGCACACACCATCGACTTCTCCTGTCAGTCAAGAGTTTGATCATGATAAGTGGTACATTGAGAGATGATTGGCAAGTGCATCTGATGGGCGAGGAGAAGAGGAAGTAGAGCTTACACCATGCTGCAGTTGATGAAACAAGAGAATGCAGACTTGCGGCGACAAACCAGTCAGCTTCCAGAGTTATTTCGGCGTTGCAGGAGATGCGACAACAGAATGCTGTGTTATCAGGAGCTTCAACGTCTTAAGTCAGAAAGAGAAGCCCACTACAGGCCAGTGACTTCACAAGTGCCATCTCCAAGTCACTTTACTCCATTGGTGAGCCCTGAGACTCCACAACGGTTCCGTCCGATTCCAGCCCCCCGGACAAAGCCACCAACGCCACCTACTTCAATGAGAGAACTGCACCCAGCTACGATGAGGCCCACGGATTAACTGAGGATTTCAGAAATATGGACATTTCTGGTTCAATGCGTGAGAGAGTGTCACCACAAGTGCATTACAGCGACCCACCTCAGCCCAGGTACTCTCGTTCCTCCCAGTACATTCCATATCCTCAGTCCGAGACCCCAGCATATGAGCGTATGGCACCTCCTCATCTAGACTACAGACGAGCTTATTACCAACCGCAATCAACTCAAGAGAAAATGTACAGAGGCCCTGCTCCAACCATTCCTTCCTAACATCCTCTGATCCTAGAGAGTTCTCTAGACTGAGAATAGCATTGGAGAACATTCTGCCTGCGGATGCAACCGAGCGATTCAAGTACCAGATCCTCACTGCCCATCTTAAGTTGGAGGAAGCATTACTTGTGGCAGACTCTACAGCAACTCAAGCTTCCCTTTCACAAACACCATGAAGCCCTCAATAAGATGTATGGCCAGCCCCATCAGTTAGCCTTACAACGCATTTGCAGAACTGATGGATGGACCAAACATCCGCAGTGGGAGATGTGAAAGCCTTTCGCGCATGTTTGGACTCCAAGTGCTTCCCTGGTTTAGTTGTTGGGAAACAATTGGGCCATAAAGGCAATGTCAGAGCTGGAATGCGGGTCACATGATCCAGACCAGGATGAGCAAACTCCACATGTCCTCTCAGTCCTCTTCAAGAGGTACACTCATCCGCTTGTTATCCCACATTGTTAGACTTGCAGACTTTGGTACCTTCTCAATTAGGAGGACCATACATTAAACTACACAGAAAAGAGACTCCCAGGCAACCCCCCAAACCCACTCCCATCCTCCTTGGTACGAGAAACCAAAGGCCGCCCATCAGCACCCAGTCATCCACCCAAACCAGCTGCTGCTAAGAAGAAGGGTGACGCTTACTGTCCCATACCTGCGACAACAACCATTTCCTGAATGGCTGTGAAAATTTCAAGTTACTCAGCAAGGGCAGAAGGTGACTTAAAGGCCCAAAACAGATGCTGGCGCTGTGGGCGTGGTCATGCAGCAGCAACTGCACACTGAAAGCCCTTTGTCCATCCTGTACAGGAAGCATCTCCAGGCACTACATGAGGTAACACCAAAGTAGATCCACCAGAAGAAGCAGTTCCAGCCAGTGCAGTCTTGTATGTGGATCGTCCAACTAGTGACAACAAAATTCTACTGAGGTGACTAAAGTTCTGCTCCAAAATGGTAACAAATCCATGGAAGCATATGCAATTCTAGATGATGGGTCAGAGCGGACCATTATCCTACACGAGGCAGTGCAGAAGTTGAATCTAAGGGACAGCCAGAGGACTTGGTTCTTCGTACAGTCAGGCAAGACACACAGACCATTCACGGGCGGCTGTGACCTTCACTGTGTCTTCAGTGACTAACCCTTGTAAGGCTTTTAGGATACGGAGTGCCTTCACAGCCAACAGCCTGAGTTTAGCAGAGCACACGCATCCTGTCCGGGTACTCCAGAAGAAGTACAAGCACCTTGCAGGCCTGCCACTGCAGCATCTTCACAAAGTGAAACCAGTAGTCCTCATTGGCTCTGACTGCCCTCACCTCATCACACCCATAGAACCAGTCAGACTGGGTCCACCTGGGCCCTGCTGCTGTGAGAACACGCCTAGGATGGACACTACAGCCCAGCACAAGAACTAACCAGCAGGCTTTCCCCACAGCAATGTCTCTTCACCAGCTTACGGTCCAGTAACACCTCTATGCAGATGTGGAGAAACTGTGGAAAATGGACATTCTTCCATATCGGAACGAGAAGTACTGACAAGGTCAAGGCAAGACCAAGAGTCCATCCAAATTCTCCAGGACAAAACCTTGAGAGTGGATGTTAAAGGAATCCAGCGCTATGCTACCCCTCTTCTACGTGCCAAAGGTATGCCATGTCTACATGCACCAAAAGAAGCTGTCCTGCCACAATTAAGGGAATAGAAAATCGTCTGAACAAGAATCCTGATCAAGCGGTAGCCTACCAAGAGGAGATAGTCAGGTTACAGCAAGCTGGCTACATCACAAAACTCTCTCCTGAACAAGTGGACCATTCCAGAGAGAGCTGGTACATCCCACATCATCTGGTAGAGCACAATGGAAAGAAAAGGGTCGTCTTCAACTGCTCGTTCACTTACCAAGGCCACAACCTGAATGAGTACTTGCTCCCAGGTCCACCACTCAGTCCTTCTCTACTGGCAGTACTTCTGCGTTTCCGAGAACATTCCATTGCCATTAGTAGTGACATTCGTGGAATGTTTCACCAGGTACACCTTTTGCCTGAAGACAAACCGCTACTGAGATTCATTTGGAGAGATCTTCAGAGAGACCAGGCACCAGACGTGTATGAATGGCAAGTTCTACCCTTCGGAACAACGTGTAGTCCTTGCTGTGCAACATTTGCTTTACAGAAGCACGTCTTGGATCACAGCGAGTCTGAAGACACACGGTTTTCAGTCGAGAGATCTTTCTATGTTGACAACTGCCTTCAGAGCTTCACCTCAAGTGAAATAGCAAAAGATCTTGTTGACAGACTCCGCAGCCTCTTAAGTTCAGGAGGCTTTGACTTAAGACAGTGGCGAGCAATGATCCATCAGTCATCAGCCACCTGCCAGCTGATGCTCGATCAAAGTAGTGTCCAGTGGCTAAGCGAAGGTCATCAAGATGCACAGGAGTCAACTCTTGGGTTACACTGGCATTGTTCATCAGACACCCTCTCCTATAAGCAACGTCAGACAGACCACCCACTTCCAACTATGCGGAGCATATACCATATCCTCGCTAGTCAATATGACCCCATTGGCTATATTGTGCCATTCACAACACGAGCCAAAGTCATTGTACAGAGGTTATGGGACAAGAAAAGAGAGTGGGATGATCCCCGACTGCCTGAGGAACTGTTGAACTTGTGGAAAGCTTGGGAGAGTGAGCTGGATGATCTACAGCACATTGCTTGGCCAAGGTGTTACTGCAGTAAAGAACTGGATTACCCTACCAGCATAAGGCAGATACACATTTTCTGCGATGCTTCAGAACGAGCCTACGGTTCTGTGGCTTATTTACGAACTGAAAACTCTGAAGGTAAAGTGGAAGTAGCCTTTGTTGCCGCTAGATCTCGTGTAGCCCCGAAAAAACAGCAAACCATTCCACGGTTGGAGTTATGTGCAGCACTCACAGGAGCACAACTTGCGAAAGTCCTGAAGACAGAGCTGACTTTGCCCATCCACAGTGTCACTCTGTGGTCTGACTCCACAACTGTTCTTACCTGGCTGCTATCACAATCCTGTCGTTTTAAAGTGTTCGTAGGCACCAGAGTGGCAGAAATCCAGGAACTCACAGAGTCTGATAACTGGAGGTATGTGCCATCAAAGGAGAATCCTGCAGATGACATCACCAAGGGAAAATCTCTCTGTGACATAGGCCAGGAAAGCAGATGGAACAAAGGGCCAAAATTTCTTAGACAAACAACTGACCACTGGCCAGAGACGCCGCCGTTAACGACCCTTGACCAAGATGGTGAACTGAGAAAACTAACCTTCTGTGGTCTATCAATCTCCTCCCCACCAACTCCTGATCCACAGAAGTACCAGACACTTCCAGAGTTACTTAAGGCTTACATCCACCATGTCAACGGGACGGCCACTCATATCCCAACAGCCGATGACTACAAAAGGGCAGAACTCGCAGTCCTTCGTCAAAGCCAGACTGAGTCATTTCCAGAGGAACTATCCTACCTCAGAGCAGGTAAACCTTTGCCAAAAAATAGTCGTTTGCTGTGCTTAGCCCCTGAATTTGATGAGGACATCGAACTCATACGAGTTGGCGGTCGCCTCCGTCAGACCAGCCAGCTAGAGGAAGATACTATACATCCTATTGTCCTTGACTCCCGTCATCCGATCACCAAATTGATAATCAGGGACTATGACAATCAGTTGCATCACCCAGGACCAGATAGGGTGTTTGCTGAACTTCGGAGGAAATACTGGATGATACGGGGACGTGCCGCAGTACGAAACCACCAACGACAGTGTCCAGAGTGTCAGAGATGGCGGGGACAACCACATCCCCCCAGAATGGCAGACCTTCCACCTGCCAGACTGAGGATCCATAAACCTGTTTTCTACTCAACAGGTGTAGATGTTTTGGACCCTACACCATAAAGGTGGGACGCAGGAATGAAAAAAGATGGGGATCTTCAAATGCATGACTTCACGTGCCGTCCACATTGATATACTCACCAGCATGGACACAGATTCCTTCTTGATGGCTTTACGACGATTCATCTCCAGACGTGGTAAACCCTTTGAGCTGCTTGCAGACCAAGGTACAAACTTTAAAGGAGGAGAGAGGGAACTAAAAGAGTCATTTAGCACCCTTCAGCAGTCCCAACTCGCTGATTTCAGTTCAGGTGGATGTTAGAAAAAATGCACTGCATCACCATTGGTGCTTATGCTGAGAACGATAGAGAGGAATCCTCAACTCCAAACCCATCGGCTACACCTCTTCGGACATTGCAGATCCAGATCCAGTGACTCCTAACATCTTGTTGATGGGGCGGAGATGCCTCATTACCGCAGGTGATATACCAAGACTCTGAGAGCCGTAAGAGATGGAGACATAGCCAAGTCTTGGCTGACCATTTTTGGAGGCACTTTATTCGGCACTACCTACCCAACCTACAGATTAGACAGAAATGGAAGACGGAAGAAGCTGACCTGCAGGTCGGTGACACAGTCATGATCGTGGACCAGCAACTGCCCCGTGCTCTTTGGCCTGTAGGGAGAATTGTTCAGGTTTTTCCTGGGTTAGACAAGAGAGTCAGATCTGTGGAAGTAGAAGTTAAAGACAGAACTTACACCCCTGTAACCAAGATTATTTGGCTGCCCCCTCCCTGACTAACAAGACACTTAGGTTGGCAAATTCACACTGTGAATTTGGGGGCGGCTGTAGAAAGTGTCCCCCTTTGATAAATGGACTCTCCCAGTCACCCTGTCATTCAGCGCGAAATGGACTATTCCAAAACTTTCCACCAGAGTTCGCGAAGTGACGGAGAAGAGATCAGGTGGTTGATAATGGGAAAAGGAGATCGGCTGAATATTGTATATAGTTGTAGTTTAAAGTAAATAGTTATAATCCAAATCGGAGGAGGTTTTTATTGATTGTGCGTGTGCGTGCATCACACTGTAAGTAATCATTACGGAGCATTCTCAGCGCATGTTAAGATGAACGCTGTTTAGCCTGTATAGTTTAAATTGTCTGATTACTTGATTATGTTCTGCTGCTATGACGTTACTGACATTCCATATTTATGTATGCCATTCGCTGTCAGTATTAGTTATATTTGTAACTTATAAACGCATATGCACGGTCGCATTTCAGGTAGCGCGCATGCGCTCCTAATTTGTTTACATCTTAGTTTGCACGGGCAGCAGCAGCCATGTTCACGTGCACAGCTCATGCCCAGTGTTAGCGCACACACATAGTTTGCATTGTATTGAACACAAACTCCATTTATTCAAGTATTTCATAATAGATATTGTAATAGTGTTATATTTTTTCCATTATTGATCAGTATTTTATTAAGTAAGCTTTATTAATATTGTGCTTGTTTTATATATGTTTATATCCATATTTATATTTGTATTTTGTATTCACAGAACCACACATCTATGCACATGTAATAAACCAAGATTTGGATTATAATCTGAGTGAGACATCCTTGTTCTGACCAGACAAACTGTAGCCTTCAACCGAACCCGGACTAGCAATTAGATAAAGAATCACAAGATTTTTCACCACCGCTACGTCTACATTTCGCCTCCACTGTCATTTTGCCTTGTATTTAAATAAAAAACATTTAATTCAGTTGGATAACATATTGGCTACATATTTACAGAGTTACGCACAATCACGAAAGTGAAAGTAAACTTGAGGGTGCATTCAAACGTGATATAAATACCCCGCATTTTGAAAGCGGCTCCCTGATGAATGCAAATATCTCTCAAAATGGAAGCTATTTTAGGCTGGCCAGTGTAGTTGTAACCATCTCTTAGCTCTGTATCAAAGAAAAATTTGGTCTTATTGCACTTTGAATATTGAGAGAGTACGATTATGGTTGCACATATTGTAAAGTGTTACCATAAAAAATGAATAACAGTTTTCTCTTAATCTTATTAAGCACAAACAGTAAGGTTTCATTTGTTAACATTAGTTAATGCACTGTAAACTATCATGAACTAACAATGAATGACTATTTTTATTAACTAACATAAAGATTAATAAATACTGTAGCAAATATATTGCTCATTGTTAGTTGTTGTTGGTTAATACATTAATGTTAATAAATGAGACCTTATTGTAAAGTGTTACCATTTTTATTTATACTGTTTTTATTTCTATGATCAGTTTGTGGAAAGGAGTTCAGTTAGGAGGTCAAAGGTTGTAGAAGCTCATAAATCATGTACAGTAAGGTCTGAAGAGACTGAAATCATACAGAAGATAAATCAGTCAGTTGAGTTTGTGGCAAAACGTTTTTACAGTGCTTGAGTATTGTTGTCTTTTACTGCATATGAGTCCTTAGACTCCTGAATCCCTGCTGAGTCCAAAGATAAACAATGTTTCGACTTATGGTTTGTCCGCCATGTTGAATTTTGCGTAAAACCTACTTTTTCGAACTAGTCCTAGACGCTTGTTTGATTGTCATGAAAATCAAATCAGATCATCTTCAGTCCATTCTGGCAAAAAGTTATCCAAAGCTTTCTGATAAACTCAACCATTCTCAAATAACACGCAAATCAATTTAACGCTTCACGCTTGATGCTATAATAGGAATTTGTTCTCGTGGCCAGAGAATAACTCCGTTTATAGTATTCTATGAGGATCTACGGTTTGATGGACAAACTGATAGTTTCTCTAAATAATTATTAAAACAGAACTAATCATATATGACTTGATTAAATTCGTTGTAATTAATTCACAATATATGTTTAATTCCCCCTTGGGTTGGTATATGCATCATAATTAATCATAAAGCTATATGATTTATTATATTCATATATCTAACCCATAAATTGATTAATAACTGTACAGAATTGCTACACATTATATTTGGTGGAGAATTCGCGAGCAACGTTTTAAACTTGGTTTTTGGTGTATGAGCCATCTAGAACAATTATGTGTGATTTAATGTGTATATGCGCACCTTATCGAGTGAGCCGACACCGCGTCCTCATTTTAAAAAAGAAAAGTTAACAAGCTGCTATTTGTGTCTGAAAACACTGTAGTCAGTTGTTGACCGTGAAATAAACTGCAGTCCAATTAATTTTTCAAACTCATATCTGCAAAAGGCAGCAATCTTTTTGCAACACAGTTCTAATATTAATTTCCACTTGAATAAAACGAATTGAATCGTTATTCAACGTGTTTTGAAAGGAGATTTTGTGGCAAGATTCCCACTAATCTCTCAGAAGGCCTTATAACTTGTAGCGCTATTAAATTTGAATTACTGTGTTGTCCAATAAGTCAAAAATAGCGTCTCACTCGCTCCCTTGGTAACATAATTGGCTTAGCTAACCAAATACGTTACCTAATGCAAATCTAATCTGCAAACAGTTTATTTGATTTGTCCGATTGATGCGCAAAATTTGGAGCTTTGGTCCACGTCCTGATCCAGCTTGACCCGTAACAGTGGCGAAGGAATCCTGCAAACGTTACATATTCGTGTGCACTAAAGTTTGCACAAAAGGGGACCCACTGATCCCTAGAAATTGTGTACCCGTAATAAAGGGGCATATTAGTGTCGAGTGAACTGGCACCAAAGAATCCGCCGAGATTCTAAAAAGTTTGTATCCGTGATAAGTGCAGTTAATTCAGCCGTAAATGCTCATTTAAAAATATCACAAATTAAAGAAGGTGGATGCAGTAACTCTGACCAGACACCAGAGGGCAGTCTGTTCAGGTGTGGCACCCCTCCCTACTTCCTTGTTGTGTGGACTCATTAACGCCATCGTGTGGATGTTCTGAGTTAAAGCTGCTCTCCATACTTTGACCTGAATTGTTTCCAAATTCTCTTTTGCTGCTTTAATCTGCTTGCTGTTGTAAAAGTAATTGGTTTTGATGGTTATCCTTTTCAATCGTTTTCAGAATGTGGTTTACTGATTTAAATTTGGCTTAAACACGCTTACATTTTTTATTTAAAATTAAGTTGCCCTTCCAACCAGAGAATTCACTTACTGGAAGTGCTCCCCCTTGTGGACACCATCCAGAAGTCAATTCCCCACTCTGTGCATTCTTCTCTCGGTCTCCTGTTTCACTTTTGTCTACTTTATTCTACTTTGTTTTATTTCATCTATCCATCTAGTCCAGTTCTTTCCTCTCTCTTTCTCTCTCTCTCTCGAGTTATTGTTATTTTGGAAATTATTTCTTTTAATACCTAACGTTTTATTTATTTTTATTTTTTATTATTATCTTTCCTTTTTTTTTGTTGTTATTTTACTCTTAGTGCTGTGTCCTGTTTGTTATTGGCAGGCAATAACATTCACACACTCAGACCTCCCTTATTTTATACACCTATTTTAAATTTAATTAAACAACATTTAATTGAAATTTAAAATTAAGTAGTGTCAATCAGCTGTCATTTTGCTCATCAAGAAGCACTCCCCCTCGGGAATTCTCAAATAGGGAAGGCTTGCTCCTCTTTTTCCCATCCTGTTATTCTATACACTTGTTTAAATTCAATTAAACAGAGTTTAATTCAAATTTGAATCAAGTGCATCTGAATTATGTTGTTTTTACTTTACCCCTTCTGCTCATTTCTGTTCTAGTTTAGCTAGTTCATTCTGACTGTCATTTTAGACACTTTTCTTTTTGTCCTACACACTTGATTATTTAAATTCAGTTTAAACAAGATTTAAATTAACATTTAAATTTACAGTTAAGCTGTGTCTGCGTGACCATTTGTGTATTTGCAGGACCCCTCCAGTGCTCAGTGGTGAGTTGATGGTTACTCCAGTGAGTTCCAGTGAAGTGGAGTTGCCTGGCTGTCAGATCTTGCACATGGCTGTGCGTGAATCGCAGGAGGTTTCTGGCCTCGTACCACGGGCAACACGCAGGGGCACCAGCAGGTTGGGTGTGTCAGGTGCAGGGAGGCAACGAGTCCAGGTTGACAACAAAGGCAATTTTGTTAATTTCCCTGTTTCTGCTCGAGACTGCCCTTTGAGTAATGCCTGCGGGGTCAGACTCTGGGGTTGGGAAAAATTCAATTTTGACCTGTCAATCTGGCCGTTGGTGCAAATACCTCGCTTGAAAACGCAACTGTGCTGAGAGTCCCTGTTTGAGAGGCTGCGTCATGGTGCAAGGGGGACAGGGCATCCGTGGACACCGCAGTCGGGTGTGAGAACATCTAGGAGAGGCTGCCCCGTCATTGAGTTCTCATCTGGGCACTCGCAATTCACCCCAGGCCTAGAGTAACAACATACAGTCCCTTCCCTTAGTGAAAACCACAGAATATTACATATTCTTTGATCATTTAGGTGCTGGTCAACCCTTATACTCTTAAGCCATACCATCCCTCTAGGTTATATGACGCGACAGTGCCCTCGCCTGGCCCCGTCATAAACCCCGCTGTGATAAGAAGCTTAAGTTTCACTTCACCCCTCTAGCCCTTCTTGTCTTATTTTATTGATATTCTATTTTTACTCCTTTCTATTTGCTTACTGTTCTATTTCATGTAATTGCAACCATCCTGTTCTGTCCTGCACCCAAACAAACTGGGCTCAAGAGTGCTAAAGGACAATATCTACTTCTGCCTCCATCATCCTTCAGCAGTGTGTGCAAATCCACTCAACCTGAATGGCACAAACACACCTGGACAGAGTACAACTGACCACAGGACTTCATCTCTGCAGCTGAATGGACATGCGGTTGACGCATCCCACAAGGACAATGATAACACCACGCAGCCACAACAACCACTGCTCACGGACACAATCCTGACTGAGCCCTGCCCACAGAGCTCACCGAGAGACAGTGACGTGTTAGAACTGCTCCAAGATTCAGCACCCAAGGACGACTTTCGGGAAAACAGCCAGGGAAGCCAGGACAACATATTACAGCCTCCGGTAACACCAGAGCAACAACCCCTCTCACCGGACACGTTATCCCTCTCTCCAGCATCCCCTCTTCTGTGCTTTTCAGAGAAAATGGAGGAACTGGTGTATGCTGGAACCAAACTCTCCCACTCTTTTGCTGCGAGCCCCCAGATATCAACAAAAAAGCGTCAAGCCCCGAAACCACCAAAGCCTGTGGGCCCAGCTCGACCTCCCCCTCCTCCTACGAGAGCTCTTCGACCCCTGCCACAACGCCAGGGCCCTCACCCTCCTCCATCTGTTCTAGGTGAACCAAAAACAACCGATAACAGCTCTCAGTGATGTGTGTCGGGTCCCCGCTATGATAACAGTGACTTTATCAAATGTGTTTACAGAACAAGCGGGAACCCAGTGTGCCTGTAGCTTTCTCTATTTCTGTTTTATTACGTTATAGAAAGCCTAAGGCCTTTTCAAACCGTTTGGCAAAGCCATTTAATCTGCTACCTATTACACGTCAAACTAAGATTACTGTAGAGACAGAAAGTAAGACTGTTAAGTTACCACTTTTAAACATCCTCTCACTTAAAAATAAATCACTTCTAGTCAATGACTTAATAACCACAAACAACCTAGATTTTGCTTCTAAATGAAACATGGCTTGAAGACAGCTGCAGTGCAACAATCCTGAATGAAACAGCCCCTCCTAACTTACTTTTATGAGTGTCTGCAGAGCTGTTAGGAGAGGTGGAGGTGTTGCTGCTCTATTTAAAGATGTCTATCAATGCAAGCAAGTGTCATTTGATGATTACTTGTCTTTCGAATATTTAGGTATTG
Source organism: Culter alburnus (assembly GCA_028476615.1). Lineage (NCBI taxonomy): Eukaryota > Metazoa > Chordata > Actinopteri > Cypriniformes > Xenocyprididae > Culter > Culter alburnus. Next base: position 13,336 of record JAOTNS010000871.1, read on the forward strand.
TGTTAAAAGGTGCTCCTCGCATTCTACTAATAGTTATTTACAGGCCTCCAAAATACTCTCCAGCCTTTGTGGAGGACTTTACAGAACTGTTATCAGCAATTTCCTCAGAGTTTGACTGTTTTGCTATTACTGGGGACTTTAACATCCACATAGAAAATGCAGAATCCAATATAGCAAAAGAATCATAACTGTTTTGAATACTTTTGATCTGACTCAGCATGGACATGGACCTACACACAATCATGGACACACTCTAGATTTAATTATTAGTAAGGGTCTAAACATTTCATCCATTGTCATTAAGGATGTAGCGCTATCTGATCATTTCTGCATTTTCTTTGAAATATTGATCTGTCCGACTGTTAAAGCTAGATCTGTCTCTGGCAAAAAGCGATGCTTAAATGAGAATACTAGTGCACTGTTTATGAAGGATATATCTTTAACACCAAGCATATCCGCAGACTCTGTTGATTTTCTCCTTGATTCTTTTAACTCAAAAGTACAGAATGTTATTGATAACATTGCTCCTGTGAAAGTCAGGAAGAAAAGTGGCAGACAAAAAGCACCGTGGAGAAACTCAACAGCAGTGCAAAATATGAAAACAATGCAGAAAAGCTGAGCGCATGTGGCGAAAGACAAAACTTGAAATCCATTAACATCTATAAAGATATTCTTCATGCTTTCAATGTGGAATTAGGCAAAGCTAGACAGACCTTCTTCTCAAATATAATAAACAGAAACTTAAACAACACCCGCACTCTCTTTTTGCTACAGTAGAGAGACTAACAAACCCCCAAGTCAGATTCCCAGTGAAATGCTCTCAGACAGCAAATGTTGCGAGTTTGCTTCCTTCTTCTCTGAGAAAATTAATAATATCAGAAAAGCGATCAGCACATCCTTGAGCTGCACTGGGGTAAAACAGATCAGATCACAACCTCAGAAAGTAGCTATTATGTCTGATTTCGAAGCAATTGATGCTAAAATATTGGAAGAAACAGTACAGCACCTTAAAACATCAACCTGCGCCCTTGACACACTTCCCACATCTTTTTTCAAAAGAGTGTTTAACTGTTTAGAAGCAGATCTCCTAGAAGTGGTAAATGCATCACTTCTCTCTGGGACTTTTCCAAAATCCCTGAAAACTGCAGTTGTTAAGCCCCTCCTGAAAAAGAGCAATCTGGATAACACCCTATTGAGCAACTACAGGCCAATCTCAAATCTTCCTTTCATAGGCAAGATCATTGAAAATGTTGTTTTCAATCAGCTGAACAAGTTCTTAAGCTTGAATGGATACTTTGACAACTTTCAATCTGGTTTCCGACCGCATCACTGCACAGAGACAGCACTCATAAAGATAATAAATGATATTCGCCTAAACACAGATTCGGGTAAATTATCAGTGCTGGTTCTACTCGACCTCAGTGCTGCGTTTGACACTGTCGATCACAACGTTCTTCTTGACAGGTTCGAAAACTGGGTTGGGCTTTCTGGGATGGTCCTTGAATGGTTCAGGTCATACTTAGAAGGGAGAGGTTATTATGTGAGTATCGGTGACCTTAAGTCTGAGTGGACATCCATGACATGCGGAGTCCCTCAAGGTTCAGTACTTGCACCCCTCCTGTTCAACCTATATATGCTACCACTGAGCCAAATGATGAGAAAGAACCAAATTGCATATCACAGCTATGCAGATGACACCCAGATTTACCTAGCCCTCTCACCTAACGACTACAGCCCCATTGACTCCCTGTGCCAATGCATTGATGAACTTAAAAATTGGATGTGCATAAACTTCCTACAGTTAAACAAAGACAAAACTGAAGTCATTGCGTTTGGAAACAAAGATGAAGTTCTCAAAGTGAACATGTACCTTCACTCTAGGGGTCAAACAACTAAAAATCAAGTCAGGAATCTTGGTGTGATTTTGGAGTCAGACCTGAGTTTCAGTAGCCATGTAAAGACAATAACTAAATCAGCATATTATCATCTCAAAAATATTGCAAGAATCAGATGCTTTGTCTCCAGTCAAGACTTGGAGAAACTCACTGGTCTCCCCCAAAAGACCATAAGACAGCTGCAGCTCGTACAGAATGCTGCTGCCAGGATTCTGAGCAGAACCCGAAAACATGAACACATCACACCAGTCCTCAGGTCCTTGCACTGGCTTCCAGTTGCATTTAGAATTGATTTTAAAGTACTGTTGCTTGTTTATAAATCACTCAATGGCCTAGGACCTCAATACATTGCAGATATGCTCATAGAATATAAACCTAACAGATCACTCAGATCATCAGGATCAACTCACTTAGAAATACCAAGGGTTCATTCAAAGCAGGGAGAGTCTGCTTTTAGCTGTTACGCCAGCCGCAGCTGGAACCAGCTTCCAGAAGAGATCAGGTGTGCTCCAACAGTAGCCACATTCAAATCCAGGCTCAAAACACATCTTTTTACCTATGCATTTGCTGATTGAGCACTGTGCTATGTCTGAACTGTTTGCACTTTATTTTATACTTATTATTTTTTTATTCTTTAAATTCCTTTTCCTGTTTTTATTTCATTTTTAATGTATTTTATATCTTTTATGTATCATCTTGATTCTGACTTTTAATGCATTTTAAATATTGCTGTCTGGTTGAAAGAGCTGGGAGAATTAGGAAGAAAGTGATTAGGTTAAAAATTTGGTAAATTTGGATAAGGGGACAAACCATGGGGAAATTTGAACTGTGGAAATTTCCCCCTTTGGAAAGTGTCCTGACTGTAATCCAGAGATATCTTAAACATGCACCAAAGGGGAAATTTGAACTGTGTTGCGTAGATAAGATATCTCCGGAAGGGGGATTAGGGCTGTGTGGTGCAGTTTGAGGTGCCTTGGCAAAAGGGGAGATTGAAACTTTGGTTATCAGTTTGAAGTGCCTTAACAGGTAGCAGTCCTGTTGTGTGAGGAAGATCCATTCAGATCCTCTCTGATGGATAGATCCATTTAGATCCACTCTGACGGATAAAAACAACAACAAAAAACTCCCTAAGACTTCCTAGCTCTTCTATCCAGATAGCAAAATTCTCTGTTTTTACTGTTATTTCTATTCCTTATGTTCTATTTTTTATTATTCTTCTTTATGTAAAGCACTTTGAATTACCATTGTGTATGAAATGTGCTATACAAATAAAATTGCCTTGCCTTGCCTTGTTTCTTTCAGTTCACGTAAAAGCAAAGCCTGTGAGAGCCACCACGGAAAGCTGAATAATAGAGAGACGACCGAGCAGCCAAGAGTCATCAGAAGACTCGTAGAGCTACCGCCTGTCAAAATCTTTATTTAAGTCCGGCACTCACCCACACAAACTGGCCCACGTGCCCCCCTGGCTATTGACGATAAGTGTCTGGCCTACATTCCACTAACTGTCTGTACCAGTTAACTGGAATCACACCAAAGAATTATCTAATTACGTGTTACGTAACCGCTAGTCTATGCACAAGCTTGCATTGGTTCTTGTCTTTGTTGTGCTGTCTTTCTCTTGTCAACAGTAAAAGCCACTATGTCACGAGCATCCAGCCCTGACACCCCTGGGACACCTCGAGACTTGGTTGGGCGACATGACCAACCCGTTCCTGCCCAACGCCGCCGGCGAGCACTGGACATGACTTGAATTGGCTGATGGCCCACGATCCAATGTAGAGCTACAGCCATAAAGAATGGGAAACCCATTGCCACAACCTCATCGCACAGGCGAGGCTCAACGAAAGGAGCAACGCACTTCTGGAGCAGGAAGTAGCAGCGCTCAAGCTCCAGGCTGAGGAAGCCCAGAGGAATCAGGCTCAGACCCAACATCGTCTTGATCAGCTACTCCTCAAGACCCCAGATCGGCGTGGGACGGCGGAGGAATCTGACCCTGAGCTACAGGAGGAAGTCGAGAGACTCCAAAAGGCCCTCGAAGAGCTCCACTTGGAGACAGGCTACAGAGAGCAGATGGAGAAGCAATCCAGAGAGGAACTAACTGGAAAGCTCCAGCATGGCGAAGCTCTCTTAGCAAGAGCAGAGATCGAACTGAAAGAAACAGATGCTAAAGCTTGGGCCTGTGAAAATCATGAAGGGGGTGAAAGCCCACTGCCCAAGACGTTCAGCATCCAAGAACCTTGGTCTGAGCAAAGGGATGGGAGCCGCCCCAGAAAAGCTGCGCCACGAGCCATGGCATGGCTCCCAAAGAGCTGGACAAGCTATCAAAGAATATCCCCACTTTCACTCCAAACCCTGCAGGGGGTGCTGACATGCACGCGTATTTGCAAGACATTGACTTCCTGTTGCAAAATGTGGCCAACGTGAATGCATGGGACAGATTGTATCTACTCCGGATCACGTCCAGCAGCTGCGACAGGCTCTGATCAAAGAGTTTTCTGACCCTGAGTCGGACCAAGGGCTCCTCGCGGCCATGGACCTTAAACAGGGCCGGCTGGAAACACCACAAGCATACTACAGCCGCATACAAAACGCCTACTTCGGAGCACGTAACGAGCCAGGAATGGAGGAAGATTTCAACTTTAAGACTTTGTTTCTCAGAAACTTGCACTCTGCAGTAAGTCATCATCTGGGAGTCCTGGCCTGCCCACGGAGTATGTCTACTCAGCAGCTGCGAGATTTAGCCCACAAAGCTTATTCCAAGCAAAGGGCTGTATCTGAAAAGACTGTTAAAAATCCAACCATCTGCCCGGTCTCTGATCACTGCCCGGAACTGGCCCTAGAGGGCGCACACACACACCACAGTGAAAGACCGTTTAACAAAGAGGCAAGACAGTTCCCAGCCAGCAGAGGGCAGCCTCACCGCGAGGGTGCCCGTCCCAAGCACCAGGCTGGGCGCTCTGAAAGATTCTGGGACAAGCCACATCCATCCAGCAACCAAAAGGGCGGCGTCACATGGGAAGCCAGCTGGCGACCCAGAAATGGCTTCAAGCCACAACCGCCAAAGACAGAACGCCTCTCGACATGCATCAAACAAGTCCAAGTCCAAGCCCTCACAGGAGCTGAGCAATGCAGTTATGTCCGAGTCTGCAGAGATTCTGAAGGTTCTGAGAGAAGTGATTCAGAAAAAGCCCAAAAAAGAAGACAAGAAGGACAAGTCAGACTCCTTATGACTAGGAGAAAGGTCTGCCCCCAACATCTGCCCTGACAGCCCTTTAACAGAACCTCACACCCAAACCACGGCTGACCAGAGACTTACCACACAGTCAGTTAGTGCATCACCGAGTGACCTCACCACCCACAGTCACCTCAGCCGACGACTGCACACTCAGAGCAAACTAACTCACATCAACCCACCGATGGCCAGGACTCCACGGTACCAGAAAGTGCTGTTTTGGTTGTCTGCCTCCCAAACAAATCACATGACACCAGCCCCACTTGCTTATCGGTTAGCACCCAAGCTCCGGTACCAAGATTACTGGGAAACCTGATCGAAAAGGGGGTGGCCTGAAAGCTGTACATAGCCATCACTGTGGAAAATGACTTGAGGATTGAAGCCCTGGTAGTCACTGGGGCAGACCTAACTTTAATGTCAGCTAACCTCTTTGAAAGACTTGGAGATGAAGCAAAGAGACAAAATTGGACTCTCAAGTCACAAAAATGTGAGCTAAATGTGCAGTCATACAGCCAAAATGAGGTCCAACTTGAACAAATATCTCCCATTCATCTAACCATCGGTCCAATGAGCTTGGTACACCCCGTGTACATTTCACCAATGGACACGTTTCCCCTGCTCATTGGCAAAGACTTGCTAGATCGCTTTGAGCCCTTACTGGACTTCAGACAGCTGAAAATTTGGGCTCAAGTACGAGAACCACTGCCCTTCCAGTCACCCAGGTCACCTGACCCAGACTGTCTGGTCACCGAGGTCATGGGAAACCTCGCAACTAGCCACGGGAACCCCGTCTCAGCACCAGGGCAAAGTTCAAGTTCACTGCTCTGCACCCTTCAACTCACCACAGACTCTGACTCCTTCTGCCCCAAAGTCGTACCAGACCTGCAGCTGAATGGCTTAACAACAACAGACATTGTTGTGTGGACAGACAATTCAGCCATCAGCCATAACCTGTTCAATGCTCACAAGAAAAACACCCCGGACCTCCCATTTGCCAGCAAGCGCACACGTTTCCCTTTAGACTCTCGCCTGTCTCGCTCTGAACTTAAAATGGAACGGCCGGTTTCTAACCCATTACTTCTTGGTCCTTCCGGACCTAACGCATGACGTCTACGTTGGAGCAGACCTCCTGATTCGCTTTAAAGCTCACGTGGAAATTATTAATCAGGTAGTGTGGGCCCCAATGACTGTACAGCCCCCTGTTGTTCCGGTCGACATTGAGAACCTCATGTCTGGCTAGACCATTCCAGAAGTCTGCTTCCTGGTCAACGAACATGAAACTGTAGTACCCGCTTACACCAAAGGGGTCGTTGTTCGGCTCAACATGAGACGTGGCCAAAACCTGAACAACATGCTGGGTTTCTTACAACTCTCACCTGAAAGCGTGGAACTTGGACTCACTTTGGAAGCCACACCCCTCACTGAAGTGTCATCTCGTGTAATCTACATCTTGCTCAACAACTGCACGGCTACCCCCATCAGAATTCCCAAGGCCTACCAGCTGGGATGGCTAGTAAGCCAAGACTTCCATGACTTCAAACTCACGTTACCAGTCATTGATTCAATACCAGCTGCAATAATCCCGGAAGGGAGCACAGACAACACAGTATACACCGCACCCTTCAAGATCATCTCCATCACTTCCATCATGCCGGTACCCATAGAACAGGTGTGCAGAACGGAGCTGATGGAGGACCAGCATCTTGCAGTATACACAGTCTCTAGCCAGCCTGCCGGTGACACTCAGGAAAGCACCGCACCTCTGACAGCCAACCTGACAGCTGACACCACAATGGAGGAGCCATTCCCAGGGTTTGAGTCTCAAATCCAACAAATTCTGAAGGCTGCAGACAACATAAAGAATGATGCAGACCACCAAAAACTCAGACAGGTCCTGTACAAATTCAAAGCGTCGTTTGCCAAAGACTCTTTAGACTGTGGCCTCACCAGCCTTCACATGGTGCGTATTCCAACACACCCAAATGCCCCGCCCACCTTCGTCAGGCAGTACAAGATCCCCATCGCCTCACACGATCCAGTGCAGGAGATCATTTGCGCCATGGAGGAAAAAGGTGTCATCCGACCATGCAACAGCACTATTCAGCCCCCATCTGGCCCGTTCTCAAACCAAACGGCAAGTAGCGACCCACCATTGACTACAGAAAGTTGAACCAGCAAATGCCGCTGTCACAGTGGCCCATGACACAGCTGGAACAAGAACTACCCAGAATCAAAGGGGCCACTATCTTCTCTACGCTGGATATGGCATCAGGATTCTGGACCATACCTGTACACCCAGCGGATCAACACAAGCTGGCTTTTACCTCCGGCAACTGACAGTACACTTTCACGTGGTGCCCATTTGGTTATGCCAACTCACCAGCTGAATTCAACATCTTCCTGAACAAAGCATGTCCAGATGCCAGGATGAGAGGGAACCTCATCTATGTGGACGATGTGCTCATGAAAAGTACGACTGTGGCGGACCGCCTGATAGAAATAGACCATGTTTTGACCCAACTGACCACTGTCGGTGCCAAAATTGCCCTCCACAAAGGACAATGGTGTCGAACCAAGGTCAACTACGTAGGTGTACTACGTGGGTGTCAATGCACAGGGCATTGAACCGCAGTCCAGTCGCATTCAAGCTATTCAAACCATCAAACCTCCCACTAACGTCTCAGAGCTGCGCAGTTTTCTAGGTGTGTGCAACTACTCATGGCAGGTTCATAGAGAACTAGTCGGACATTGCAAGTCCTCTAACTGCTCTGTTGAAAAAGGACTGCCCATTTGTCTGGACGGAAGCCCAAACAAATGCAATGAATGAACTGAAACAACATTTGTGTACAGCCCCATGTCTGGCTTACCCCGATCCAAAAAAGGAGTTCTACTTGGAAGCCGGATTCTCCAAGAACTGCCTGAGCGTTGGTCTCTACCAACGATATGATCAAGACAAAAGAGTCATAGTGTATGCCAGCAAAACACTCCTGTCACCGGAATGCAAACACTCAGACTGTGAAAAGGCTTTGCTCTGCATTGTATGGGCCATCCAAAGATTTTTCAACTACATTGGGGCACAAAAGGTTATCATAGAGACCTGTCACCAGCCTGTCACTTTCCTCAACAGCCAACGCATCCGAGATGGCGTAGTCACCAACTCACGCATAGCCACGTGGCTGATGGCCCTCCAGGGGCACAACGTTGAGGCACGATATGCCCAAAATCACAAATCTGCTCTGGGCAATGGCTCCGATGACACACCAGCTTTGACACTGGAGATGGAAGTACCCCAAAAACAGCAACCGACCTGCCACCGGTACTTTGAAGAGAATGCGTGCCAAGGTATGCCCACTGCCTACATTGATGGATGTTCCTACAACCATAAGGGCATCCTAAAGGCAGGTGCAGGGGTGTTATGGTTAAACGACCAACCCTGCCCACCACAACACTTCAATTTGGGCTACCAGTCATCGCAATATGCGGAGGTAGCAGCTATTCTCATAACCCTCCAACTTGCATTGGCCCACAACATCAAAGAACTCAAACTATGCCAGGCTCAGTTTCACATGCCACCTCCCAGACTAGAAACAAAATGGCTTCAAGACCGCAAACAACAAACCGGTCAAACACCAACACCTGTTCCGAGCAGGCGATGACATCACTGAAACACACAACATGATTGTTTACTGGGAAAAGGTGAAAGGACATTTTAAGCTACCAGGCATTGACAAAGACTTGAATGACCAAACTGATGCCCTTGCCAAGACTGGTGCACTACAGGGTAATCTGTGGTCACCCCCCACCCAAACGCCCACCCCTGGTGTGGCAGCAGTAACCCGCAGCCAACGTACTGCTCCCGCACTGGTTCCCACATCACAGCCACTTTCACTGGCTCCACAACTTTCCAGCAACAACATAGCTGACCTTCAAGCCTCAGATTACTCCATACAAATGGTGAAAAACCACCTCGAAAGCCCCGCCTGCCACCCGATCACACAGTCTGATTTCACCGCCAACCCTGGCCTCAAACGACTACACGACGTCAAGCACATGCTGCGTGTGAAGGAAAACATTCTGTGGTATGTCCCTGATGATCTCACTGCGCCAAGGCTTGTGGTACCACACGGCCAAAGGGGGGTCATGCTCATGTATGCCCATGACGCACCATGTGCTGGATACCATGGTACCAGAGCCACTTACGAGACACTTAAACAAGTGGCATACTGGCTCGGCATGCAGCAAGATGTGGCAGAGTACGTTAAAGGGATGCCTGGTTTGCTGTCAATTCCAACCAGCAAACCTAACCCACAGAGCTCCACTGCAACGCAGAGGAGTCACATTCCCGTGGTCGGACCTCTAGATAGACTGGGTGGGGCCCCTGACCAGATCGATGAGAGGAAACAGGTATTTCCTCACGGTTGTGTGCCAATTTACCAAGTGGGTAGAGTGTCTTCCAGCACCTAACAACACGGCCCAGACTACAACATACCTCCTGATGAACCACATTTTCAGCAGGTTCGGGCTGCCACTGAGAGTCAACTCCGACAGAGGTACTCACTTTACCGCCGAGATCATGCAGCAAATTTGGAGACTTCTGGGCGTACAAAGCCAATTGCACATCAGCCATCATCCAATCTCCTCAGGGCAAGTGGAACGGACCAATAAAACTGTGGTTAGCATGCTGAGAAAATATGTACCAGCCAACCAGAAAGACTGGGATGGGAAACTTCCCCTGGTACTGTTGGCCATTAGAGCCACTCTGCAGGAGTCAGCTCAGGTGTCTCCCTTCGAACTAATGACTGGGCGACAGACCCTGCCTTTGCACCTGCTGTATCAACCGGGAGATTCCAACCTTGTCACCGATTTTCAAATGGGTCCACTGTAACCAGATTAAGAGACATGTCGCTGTTGACAGAGAAAGGCAGAGAGGGAACAATGCAAGCTAAACCCAGTCGCAATCCTCACAAAACTGTCCTCACCAACCACGGACATCCCTCGCTGACCAACCATGCCTCTCTCTCCCCCTCTCTCCCTCACTCTTCCCCTCTTCTCTGTAACAGGATGCTGCTGTGGTTCACCCTCGTGTGCCTCCTGCCAACCAGAGGACAGCCGCAATCAGACATCACATCATCAGGTCCCGCATCCGGTATCGTACTGAGGGAACAACCAGGACTTCTCATCACCAACTGCCGGACTTACACTCAGAAAGTGTACATGCGGCTGGACCCCCGCACTGTCTACAAAGCACACTATCCCAGCCATGTTGCCCAATACAGCTGGGCAGGGGCTCGATGGACGGAGAACGCCCTCACTCACGCGGAGACCGATGTCCAGCACATGCTTGCCCAACTGGAGAAAATGACTGTCACACAAGCCGAGTTAAGTGGACACAACCAACGCATCAAACGGTTCTTGGGAGCTTTGCTCGGAGCCGCCACTGCCGTCGGGACCCTATTTAACCTAGGCATGTCAAGTGTCAACGCGGTGAGCCTAGCCACCATAAGGTGGCATGTGGCTGAAATTCAAACCGAGATTCCCCAGCTGAGAGAACAACTCAACACACAGAGTCAAACCCTTCAAAGCATCGGAAAACCTCTGAAAGGCACCGTAGTGATTCTCAACATCCACAGTGTCCTGCTGAACCAGACAGTGACCTCAATGAAGCAACTGTTTACTGTCTTCCAAAATGACTTTGCCCAAACTCAACTCATCACAGCTCTAATGACAGACATGCTCCGGGAAGTGAGCTCCTCCATGGACAGCTTGGCTATAGAGAGGATTCCCCCAAATATTGTACCCCTGAGCCTTGTACAAACTGCGCTGACCTCTGCTTTTGCCAGACCCATGGACCCTATCCAAACCCACCTTGCCTACTCTCTGGGTAGTGCCATCCCACTGCACGTCGACCCAGAGCAAAGTGAGGTGGCCTTTTTCCTAAACCTACCCATCATTGAATCAGATAACATCTACCGACTCAAAGACATTGTCAATGTCGGGTTTTGGAAGGGTAACACCCACATCAAGATACACACGCCAGCTGTGGTAGCATACCACGACAGCAATCCCCAGCTGTACCTGGCTCCCAATTTGCACATGTGTGTTTTGACCAAAGACATTCATTACCTCTGTCCTAGCAAACCTTTCCTCAGAGACAATACTGAAGGAATCTGTGGGTTGCAGCCCATGATCAGCGACACACGCTGCCCTGCCGAGGCCAAGCCTCACACCCAAGTCATCGGAACACAAGCTGAATCTCAAGTGAAGAGTACGGAACATCTCAAGTGAAGAGTACGGAACTGGAGATCCCATCCTTTTTCAGAAACCACAACCTCACCTTGGCCCCAGAGCTGGAACTGAGGATTGAGGAATGGGGGGTCCCAGTTAATTGACATTACTCCTGTCGACACCGCCCTCCAAGCACTCTCCCGACTGCCCATCCTGACCAGCTCACCTATAGCCCAAGCTTGGACTGCTGTCGACACAGCCCTTTGCCTCTCCATGGCAATCAGGTACATACTGACCCTGGGCCTAGCCTTCATCCTATTCAAAACGATGAAGGGGATGCAAGAGTCCATGGACAAGTGCCTGCCTGCCCTTCCCCGGGGTTTCAAAAGGAAACCAAGGAGAGGAGGCACCAACACGGAGAATATACCAAATCTCATCGAAATGGACTCTCCCTTTAAAGACCCGAAGGCCGAGGACCAGTAGGGACCACCTGCTGTTCGGCATCTGTGCCATCCGACCTCGCTACCGTCCAATGAGATCCGCACGGGGTCCTCACTGGCCGAAAAGGGGAACTGTAGGGTCTGCACAGTTTCGAAAATGAGCAGATCCCACCATAAACTGCGTTTAAGACGCAATTTAGGAAACTTTGGTTTGTAAATCTCACCTTGGCTCCGGCCTGGCGGACACTAATGGATCACGAGACTCTTTTTATGACTATTTCGATAGATTCCTGAACATTTCCTTCACGACTTCAAAGAGGATGCGGACACCACGGATCGGGTTACTACGAGCCAGGGCCGCATTCCAAACAGCAATAAAAGAGAAAATACACGTACCCACAGACACACACACAAAGACCTGCATAAAGACTCTATGCACAAATATGATTGTACCTGCAAATATGAATGTATCTCCCATTGTAGTGCTTGTTGCATTTATGTGTTATTAGTGTAGAAGCATAGAAATGACTGTAGTAGGTTAGTTTTCATGTTACACGATAGTATTAGAGTATAAAGTGTATCTTCTTTAGATGATGTGAGACACCTGTCGAGTTTGAACTCTCCGTAAAGCTCTGGGTCCGAGCTATTCACTAATGTATGTTGCACTGCTGTCACATGCATCGTTCAATTTTAAATAGTACTATGAAGAAAGTACACCCGATTTGATATACCATAAATTATGCAAATCAAGCTGCGAGACAGGACAAAGGAAAGTGGAAAACCGCCAAAATTGCAACGCTATTATTGGCGGACGTTATCAAGGAGGCGTTCTGGTCTGTTGTCTTTAAAACACCATGACACACGTCTCTTGGTTGCACAAGTTTTCCTGTCGCCAAGTTTTCGACACGCTCCATCCCCCGGAGACGGACTCTCTTCTTTATTTTCCGGTTATATTACTCTTCAGTAAACCTTGTGTGAAAAACCTGCTGGAGGAAACTCTCTCGGAAAGGACCTAACAATACAAGCCGCGCGCTGAAACTCTACTGCATACTGACGTGAACCTATATGTATTAATTTCTTTGAAATTCGTTAAACTGATTTCTGTGCTGGCTCTCAAAGGGTTAACTGTTGTAATTTGCCATTCTTTGATCATCTCTCTATATATATAACTCCTCATAGAATACTATATAACTCCGTTTATAGTAGGGATGTCCAGATTCATTCTTGATTCATTTCTTTCCCATGGCCCTGTATTGGGGGCTCCTTGTCGTTGTGTAACGCTAACGATGGATGCATCCCTCACCGGCTGGGGGGGCGATCATGAGTGGCCGCTCAGCGCAGGGTCTGTGGAGGAGTCATTATCTTTCCAGGCACATAAACCAGTTGGAAATGATGGCCGTGTTCCTGAACTCAAACACTCCCTCCCAGATCTCAGGGGCCATCATAAGTTGGTCCGCACGGACAACACAGCGGTGGTTTCCTATATAAACCATCAGGGGGGTCTGTGGTCATGCCCCTTATGCAAGTTGGCACAACAGATCCTCCTGTGGGCCTGGGGGAAGTTACTGTCAGTCAGGGCAGTATACATCCCAGGGCGTCTGAATCAGGAAGCAGACATCCTGTCGAGGCAGGGGGTGAGGCCCGGGGAGTGGAGACTTCACCCCGAGGTGGTGGAGCTCCTTTGGGAGCGCTTTGGGAAAGCAGATGTGAACTTATTTGCATCTCTAGAAAACGACTCACTGTCCTCTATATTTCTCCCTCACACATCCAGCACCTCAGAGTTTGACGCTATGATACAGACGTGGCCGAGGCTGCTTCTGTATGCCTTTTCCCTGATTGCTTTGCTTCCGGGAGTTTTGGAAAGAGTGCGCCAGGATGGGGTCCAGTTGCTACTGGTAGCCCCGTTTTGGCCGGGCCGAGTTTGGTTTTCGGACCTTATGTCTCACCTCGACGGATCTCCCCTTGAGATTCGTGTCTCCGTACCGAGGTAGTGGAGACCATACTCCAGTCCAGAGCTCCCTCCACAAGGAGGCTGTATTCCTTGAAGTGGGACGTCTTCTCTTCAAGGTGTAGAGCGCACACATTTGATCCTGTAAACTGCCCAATTGGTACAGTTCTGGAATTCTTACAAGAAAAGTTCTCTTCAGGGTTATTCCCATCTATGCTAAAGGTTTACGTGGCGGCCATTGCGGCTTACCACATTCCTTTAGAGTGTGCTTCTCTTGGTAGGCACCCATGGGTTACTCGCATCCTTCATGGTATTTTGAGGTTGAGGCCTCAAAGAGAGTTCCGACCTGGGACTTGGCCATAGTGTTGGATGGCCTGTCTACAGCTTCATTTGAGCCCATTGAAGAGGTTCATGAAAAGTTGCTCACATTCAAAACTTTATTCCTCCTCGCTATTTCGTCTCTTAAGAGAATTGGAGACCTACAAGCCCCTTCGGTCTCTCCCTCTTGCCTGGACTTCGCGCCAGGCATGGTTAAAGCTTTCCTCTTCCTGCGGGAAGGATATGTTCCTAAGGTTCCCACTAATGTGGCGGGCCCAATTATGCTGCAGGCCTTCTGTCCTCCTCCATTTCTGGATCCAGACCAGGACAAACTTAATTTGCTGTGCCCTGTCAGGGCTTTTGATGCTTACATCCACAGAGCTGCCCTGTGGCATAAGATGGATCAGTTGTTTGTTTGTTTTGGGGCCCCACATAAGAGGCACCCCACATCCAAGCAAACCTTGAGCAAGTAGGTAGTTGAGGCTATCTTACTTGCGTATGAGTTGGTTGGTCATCCTTATCCTATTAAGGTCTGTGCTCACTCTATCTGGAGAATGGATGCCTCTTTGGCATAATAATCTGGAGTGTCCCTCCAGGAAGTTTGTGATGCAGCGGGGTGGTCCTCACCTCACACTTTCGTTAGGTTCTGTAACCTAGATGTGGCCTCGACCCCGGGGTCACGGTGCTGGTGTCTTAGTGTGCGCTTCCAGTTTCACACAGACAGGCACTTGGTTTTATGGCGGCGTGGGTATCTCGTTCCCAAAGCACTTGACGCAGCGCGAGTTCCCTTGAAAGGGAACGTCTCAGGTTACCTATGTAACCATGGTTCCCTGAGAGGGAACGAGAGATGCTGTGTCATGTTGTCATACTCCCAGCATGTCTGTGACCGACTTACTTTGACTTTTTTAGACGCTAACACTGTTTGGTTCGGGTGTGCTTTATAGTTTCCTGGTCATGACGTCACCCAACTATGACGTTCTGTCACACCATTGAACTGATTTCACATGTCCTTCATGACACAATCACGCAGAGGCGTTCCCAAAGCCCTTGACGCAGCGTCTCTTTCCCTCTCAGGGAACCATGGTTACATAAGTAACCTGAGACATTTTCCTTTGTGTTTTATATAATGACCAAAAGGAGGTGCTCTAGGCACATACTTTCCTTGATTGGTTTTCTCTAAAGAGAAAATATGTTCAGTTGAAAACATAAGTAAAAGAGTGATATACGTTTGTTGCGTCTTGCCGTGAAATTATAGTTCTGTAAATCATTAATGTGTTGATTTTAATACTCATCCACCTGCAATTAATTGGAATGATATTTTTTATTACTTGGCCTGACCCATGGATCATAAACATTATATATAGGCTATATTCTTTTTCAGGAGACAACCGTTTGAAAATGTTCGCTCTGAGGGTGTGGTTGATGCTTGCACACAATGGCAGTATCAGGAGGATGCCGATACCCCTTTTTACACCAGAATTGTTAGATTTAGATATAAATAACAATGTAGTGCAACATTATTACATTGCTCAACGAGACAGCGACAACATTTCTCCGCCCACACTCCCCTGCTCTGTTTGGAGGTATCGAAATTTGGTACCGAATGACAAGACACTTTTCAAAACTCATTAGCATCGAGACAATTTGGTCGGTACCTAAAAAATATTGAATTCGATACCCAGTCCTAATCAAAAGCACTATATAAATAAAAGTGACAAATGGTAAGGGCCGTGACATTTCTGGACATTGTGCACTAGATGGTTAGGGAATCACAACACACTGGGCCAACTAACCAATCTGAGCCCATTGCACATTTCTGAGGGAGGAGCTTCATAGAACCAGGAACTCAACAGAGTGTTTTTAGGATAACGAAAACATCAGGGTAGAATAAAGATAAAATATGTGGAAAAATAATCTTGTTTTTTTAAGAAGGAAGCATGAACACATTACAGTGCACCCTATAAACACAATCAAACCTTCAAAAATAGCTGATCAACTACTACTTTAAAAGAACTTTTCCCAAACATATAGCATGCTAGAAACGATCCAGTAATGATCCAGTCATAGACTCTAAAGTATTTGCCTATTTAAAGGTGCCCTTGATTCAAAAATTGAATTTACCTTGGCATAGTTAAATAAAGAGTTCAGTCATGGAAAAGACATACAGTGGGTCTCAAACTCCATTGTTTCCTCCTTCTTTTATAAATCTCATTTGTTTAAACAACCTCCGAAGAACAGGCGAATCTCAACATAACACCGACTGTTACGTAACAGTCGGGGGCTCCGCCCCCATATTTGCATATGCCATTGCCAGCTCATATTCAAGCCATTAGAAAGGGCAGAACGTCTGGATGTGCACAGCAGAATCAACAGACTAGGTAAGCAAGCAAGGACAATAGCAAAAAAGGGCAGATGGAGCAATAATAACTGACATGATCCATGATATCATGATATTTTTAGTGATATTTGTAAATAGTCTTTCTAAATGTTTCGTTAGCATGTTGCTAATGTACTGTTAAATGTGGTTAAAGTTACCATCGTTTCTTACTGTATTCACGGAGACAAGAGCCGTCGTTATTTTCATTTTTAAAAACTTGCAGTCTGTATAATGCATAAACACACAACTTCATCTTTATAAATCTCTCCAACAGTGTAGCATTAGCCGTTAGCCACGGAGCACAGCCTCAAACTCATAGAGAAACAACCGTTAACATCCAAAATAAATCATTTACTCACATAATTCGAAGCATGCATACAGCGTGCATGACGAACATCTTGTAAAGATCCATTTGAGGGTTATATTAGCTGTGTGAACTTTGTAAATGCGCTGTAATATAGTCCAGAGCTCGTGTGGCAGGGAAGACGCGATTGGCAGGGGGCGGGGTCGAGTGTAAATCATGCATGTTAATGATGCCCCAAAATAGGCAGTTAAAAAAATTAATAAAAAAAAAAAACTATGGGGTATTTTGAGCTGAAACTTCACAGACACATTCAGGAGACACTTTAGACTTATATTACATCTTTTAAAAACATGTTCAAGGGGACCTTTAAATCCAAAAAGTGTTTTTTTTTTTTTTTTGGCTGGGCAGTGTATATACACCGAGCAGTGTTTATTTTAACACTGGTTATTTTGCTGTGTACCATGACATAGCAGTAAAGCACAAAACCACTACAAAACGGTGTCGTATTTGTATTCAATTGTAAAAGACTTCATATAAAGTCTTTATATCAGTGGTCGCCAACCCGTCGATCGCGATCGACTGGTAGATCTTTGTCACTGTCCCGGTAGCTCTCAAAAAAAAAAAAAAAAAGAAAAGAAAAAGAAATTAGTACAAAAAATACATTGTGCCTGATTGATGTTCAGTTTTCAAGCATCTGTAACTGTTATTTCTTAATCTAACTGCTGTATTTATTTTTAATAAAGTGACCAATGAGATAAGAGATGAACACCGGTAAGTTAACTGTCGCAAACGTAAATATACGGCTCACCATGGTGATAGCCCGCGGTCGCAACGTAGCAGTCAAGTTAGAATGGCGGAGGCTCCACGAAAGAAGACAAAAACATACAATTTCCATCCAGAATGGGAACAGGAATTTCTTTTTACTTTGGTAAAAGATAAGTGTGTATGTATGTTGTGCCACCAAAAGCAAGCATTATGTAAAAGAGGAAATCTGAAGCGGCACCACAATACCCAACCACCCGAAATTTAAAGACAGCTACCCGCCTAAGAGCGCGATTCGTGCAAGGAAAGTTGATGAGCTGAAATCTGAGTTGAAGGCCCAGCAATCACTTTTTACAAAATCTGCTGAGCAAAATAAGGCTGCTACTGAAGCATCATTTCGTGTAAGTCATTTTCTGGCTAAAAACAAAAAACCTTTTACAGATGGTGAATTATTCAAGGAAGCAATGGTCATTACTGCAGAGACTGTTTTCAAGGATTTCAAAAACAAAGACGACATAAAAGCTACACTCCGTGCTGTACCTCTTGGTCCTGCATCAGTGACAAGGAGGGTCGAGTTACTGTCAGAGGACGTGGATCGACAGGTGTTAAAGGACATCACTTTGTGAATATTTTTCACTGCAGTTCGACAAATCACTGGATGCAGTGGACACAGCGCAGCTTGTTGTTTTTGTCAGAATGGCTTTCCAGGATTTTACAACGAAAGAGGACTTCCTCACTCTTTTGCACTTAAAGGAGAGAACACGAGGTGAGGATATTTACAATGAGTTTAAAAAGTATGTAAGAGAAAATAATATCCCCATTCATAAACTGGTAGCAATTACCACCGACGGAGCACCGGCGATGCGTGGTGTGCGCTCTGGTTTTATAGCACTGTGCCGTAATGACCCTGATTTTCCCGACTTCAAGAATTATCATTGTGTGATTCATCAGCAGGCCTTAGCAGGGAAAGTTGTGAACTTTTCTCACGTAATGTCACTGGTGGTCAAACTGATAAACTCGATACGAGCAAAAGCACTTCAGCATCGCTTATTCAAGGCGTTACTGGATGAGCTTGACGCCGCGTACGGAGACCTGCTACTTCATGCTGATGTGCGTTGGTTGAGCCGCGGTAAAGTGCTGCAGCGGTTTGTTGACTTACTGCCTGAGATAAAGACTTTTCTGTCTGCAAGAAACGAGGAGCACAAGGAGCTGTCAGATGATGCGTGGGCTGCTGGACCTAGGGTTTCTGACAGACTTGACTGCAAAACTGAATACACTCAACAATGAGCTCCAGGGGAAAGACCGACACCTGCCCCACATGATCAGCGCAGTGAATGCTTTTAAGTCTAAGCTCGGTGTTTGGATCACACATCTAAAAAACGGGAGGCTAACACACTTTCCCGCCCTGGAAAAAATGTCACAGAGCATTAAAGACAAGGATGTTTTTCAACCTGAGAAATACTGTGCTCACTTGGACAAAGTTGCAACAGAGTTCAATGTGCGTTTTGGTGAGTTAAACGAAATGGAATGTATTGCTGCATTTGTCTCAAACCCATTCATGCTCATTGATATAGAACAGGTTGCAGCCAAATTCCAGCAAGTATTTTCTTTGTCAAGTGGAGTTGACATGGAGAGATGGTCGATTTGCAAAATGACATAGAGCTGAAAGTCAGATCAAGGGACAGTGACTTTTGGGGACTTGTCAACAGAGAGAAGTTTCCACTCCTCACTGCATGTGCACTAAAAGTGAGTGCCTACTTTGGATCAACTTACCTCTGTGAAATGGCTTTTTCACAGATGAAAATAATTAAATCAAAGTACAGGAGCCGCCTCACTGACAGACACCTCACAGACTGCCTCAAACTGGCTGTATCTGGCTATGAGCCAAACTTCAGGGGACTCACAGACAGTATTCAGCCTCAGCCATCACACTGACTAACTTAATGCAGCAGTTTTGTCTTCTGATGGCATTGTTAAAAGTTATGTTGCATGAGATGGGTCATAGAACTTAATTGAGATTGTTAGAATTTTAAGTTAATTTATAAAATGTTAGTACCTTCAGAAGCTTAAGTGAATAAGCAATTTACTGGCGACAATGGCACATTTTCAGTTCAGTGCCACTTCATATGATCTGATCACTGCAATTACAGTGTTGTTACATTGATACAGCCTTTTTTTTTTTGGTTGCATCAGTTTAAAAGTTTTTTTTTAAAGAATACTTAATGTAATTTGAATAAAATACTAAATAAAAGGCCTCAAGTTGGAAGTACAGTCTGAGCTTTTTCTATTTATTCTTTGATAGATAGGTTGGTAGATCTTGCCTTTCATCAAGACTGTGGTCAGGGATCTTGGGCTTGAAAAGGTTGGTGACCACTGCTTTATATGAAGTTTTTATATGCAATAATTTAGCTGTGTCAGCTAAAATTACTTGATAGTTGTCTATATTGTCAGAAGGATACTGCAGTTCCTCTACAGCCCTGTTGTCAATCGCCCCTCGACTGTTGAAGACCAGAGTGCTGCTCAGTAACACAGCCAGACAGAAGAGGTTGGTGTCATGCTTTGAGTCTCCCTGAGAAAGAGAAAGACAATCATGGAGTTAGTGACCAAACTGGATGTTAATCTCAATAAATGCTGCTCAAATAACTACAAGATATAATCATCTACTTTAACAGATACATCAGTGATGTGACGAGTCTCTCCTTCCTGCTGTGGCCGGCCGGTGGGTGTGGCTGGGAGACTCATCAGCGGAACTATTTCCACCTGTTCTTCCCCTATAAAGTTTGGGTTTTGTTTGGTGTGCTGTGGGCTCGAACTTGCTCTTGGTTGTTTTTCCCCTGACTTTGGTTTGTTTATTTTGATGTTGTTATTAATTTGAAATTAGTTCTGTCTGACACCCTGATCATGTGTCTGACAGAAGTTGTTGGTTTTGTTGATTTCCTGTTTTATATATTTTCTTATTTATGTTAAATAAGAATCCTCAACTGGACATGACCACAACGCAGCCCTGAAGTATCAGCAGAGATCGAGTCAACCGGATCATCCATTGTGAAGGCCTCATCGACACGACAGCCAATGCCACAGTTCCTCAACAGACCGTCCATACTGGCGTGATGAATACGATCCTCATCTGGATGGAACTTAAATACTTTGATTGTTGTGATCCTATCAGACCTATGATAGCAACCTGAATTGTAACAAAGCACTGTTTGCCAGAGGAGAACTGGCCCCCGACTAAGCCTGGTTTCTCCCAAGGTTTTTTTTCTCCATTTTAACAACTATTTGCCACTTGTTTGCAACCTGATGTCACCTGATGGAGTTTGGGTTCCTTGCCGCTGTCGCCTTTGGCTTGCTTAGTTGGGGACACTTGACATTTGACTTGACATTTGATATTCAATAATATTCCTGACATTTTTTCAACAGTGCTTCTGATCTGACACATTGACACTATTCTCCAAATTATGTACCAGTTATCAATGTAAAGCTGCTTTGACACAATCCGCATTGTAAAAAAGCGCTATATAAATATAGGTGACTTGACTTGACTAAATAAATCTTTTGTTGCAACCAAACCATCCGACTATGTCCTCCATTTTTATTTGTCACGGCTGTGAGCCGGTTGTGACAGTGATAATTAGTCACAACTAGGGGTTGCTCCGACTAATCGACTAGTCCACTTTAATGCTCTGCCATGACGCTTTAAGCTTGATGTTGACTAGTCACCTATTAAGGGCACAACAGGATAAAAAATCGATGAAAAAGTCCACATTGATGCTCCGTATCTAACAGTAAATGACAAATAAATGCATACTTCGAGAGCACTCCACCTGATATGTTTGATTATACCATCTGGATGATCAATATTGATTAGGTGAATGCATGTTTTAAACAGCTTATTGTACAGGTAAGTTAATCGACATTCTAATGCACACTGTATTACACATACACACACATACAGACAGTCGCGCTCACATCAACGTGCAGATAGCGTGAAAACAAATCATTCAGGAGCGCTGAAATGTAGTCAACACTGTTCTGTGACTTATCAATAAAATAGCTTAGAATGGCTTCTAAATAAATTGTTATGGCTTATGATTTGTCACAGTTCCCTCATTTCCCAGACTCCATTTCCCAAGATCCTCCTGTCTCCTCACCTGCACTCACTTCCCTCGTCATCTCCCCATCAACACTCATCACCTGCAAAAAATTACGCAATCAGGGGCTGCGCAGTCAGTGTAAGACATGACATCAAAGCAACGAGAGATCAACGAGATCTCGTGCCTTGCGGTATACCAAAGCGCACTTGTGGGAGAGGTGTCTGGCTGATGTTAATAACAATTATGTCAGGAAAAAAGTCCAAAGTGTGGGATCATTTTAAAAAGTCGAAGGACGACCCTAAAAAGGCTGTTTGCAAACTCTGCAGGCAAACATTTGCCTATCACTCGTCAACATCGAATATGTCTTATCATTTAAAACATGTAAGTAGTAACGTTAACCACCACATGGCCCCTCGTTTTAACAATAAGGATATAAACACATTTGCGCTGTTAAGTTAAATCATATTCATGGTTTTTGACATGCATTTGTCTTTACGCTCATCCACAATATAGCAGCGATGATGTGGCGTTGTGCGCTTCGACTTCGCAGTAAACAATGATGCAGCAGAGATTAGTTTTGAGACCCCCTCTAAGTGAGAAAAGAAAGCGAGAAATCACAGAGAAAATTGTCGATTTCACTGCGCTTGATATGAGACCAATCAACGTTGTCCGTGGTGACGGGTTGAAAGAAATGTTTGAATTCCTCGAATCAGGCTACACCATTCCCAAACGCGACACAATAATGCATGGCTTAACAAGCAAGTTCAACACGACTAAAGAGAGAAATTCTTGTTAAGAAAATTCAAAGTTGTACAGCAGTCAGCTTTACAACAGACACATGGACCTCTATCAAGAGTGAGGGTTACATGACCGTTACTGCACACTTCATGTCTGAAGATTGGCAACTACATTCTTTTGTGTTGGAAACAAAAGTGCTGGAGGAGAGCCACACAGCTACCAACATAAAAGATTGACTCAGTGAAGTGATGGAAGAATTTAAAATACCTGCAGAAAAGAGGGTAGCAGTTGTACATGACAATGCCGCTAATATGGTGTTGAGCATAGAACTGATTTCTAATGATCTATCCTGGGGTAATGCGAAGGGCGTCCATTGTGCGGGGCACACGTTACAGTTATGCATAAACACGGCTCTTAAAACTGACCCCATATGTCGATGCATCGCTGCTGCTAGACGCCTTGTGGGGCATTTCAAGAAAAGTACCAAGGCTACAACAGCTCTGACTCATAAACAGAAGCAGCAGAATGTTGCAGAACACAAACTTATCCAAGATGTCTCCACAAGATGGAACTCCACGTACTTCATGCTGGAGAGACTCTTGGAACAGAGATGGCCGGTTACAGCTGTGCTGTCAGACCCTGAAATTACCAAACGGTCTGAACGAGCTCTAGATCTCACAACAGCACATTGGCTGACAGCGGAGGACACGGTCGCAGTGCTAAAGCCTATGATCACTCTCACTGAGCTGCTTTCTCAGGATTTAAACGCATCCCTATCTGCCACACTGCCCATGTTAATAAACATGAAGAGACACCATTTGGTGCTGCGCAACGAAGACAGTCCCACCACAAAAGCACTAAAGACAGAACTAGCAAAAGAAATTGACACGAGATGGCAACTGACGGAAAATATATCGCGACCAGCATTTATATTCAAGCTGCTGTCTAAGACCCACGTTTTAAGAGCTTGTCATTCTTTGACCAACACGAATGAGAAGATGCGTACTCCACAGTGTCGGATCTGGCAGAAAGTTTATCTACAGAAGCTGCGCCAGAAAGTGATCATGACAGCATTAGCCCTGCAGAGGAGGGTGAGCCCGAACCGAAAAAGGAAAAGCAGGCCGAGATATCCATGCTGATGGCCATTGATGAGGAGGAGCATGCAGAAGAGAAGGATGAACTAAAAATGTACTTGGCAGATAAAACAAAGGTTGATTCGGGACCATTGGCATGGTGGCAAAAAAATGAACATCGATATCCAAAGCTCGCTAAAGCAGCTAAACGCCTCCACTGTATCCCTTCCACATCCACTCCATCAGAGCGCATCTTTTCAAAGGCCGGCTTCATTGTGAACAAGTCGAGAAGCTCCCTTCTTCCCAACAATGTGGACAAGCTGGTGTTCCTCTCACATAATATGAAAGAAATAAAATCAAATTGAAAGCTTAGGTAAGAATGCTTAATTTCCTTTTTGTAGTGTTCTGTTTGCTATCTGTTAGGCTATATTAAAAAAAAACGGGTATTTTTATACGGGTAGGCTATACAAATAAATAAATATATTTTTTTATTTGTTTTTATTTAATGCAGAAGTTGTTTTTTCTTCTGTAAGAAAAATTAGTCTGATGTTTGCAATTTGTTGTTTCAGGTCAAGACTCATCCGTCGTCTTAATGGCAGTTTGCGGCTTTGCTCTGATATTTTTGATTTGTATTAGTGTTCTTTAAATTATTTGTTCCACATTTTGTCTTAAATATAGTTGTTCTAAACAATTTAATCAAATACTTAGGCTGTTGATTTGTTTGCCGCCTTCTTTTTTATTCTAAGTTTTGGCATTGTGCGATGTGCATTTATTAAATTGTTCGTTTTTGTTAATTTTCCTTTTGAACAATATAAAAATTAATTTTCCACTGTATTTTACTATTTTTATAGTATTTATTTACTACAGTACAGTACTTTAGCTACAGTATTTATTTGTTTTTTTTTGCCTTGTTTTGTACTAGGCCTAAGTTACTAATAAGTTATTTAATTTATTTTAAAGAACAAATTTTAGTTTATTTTATTCAAAACTGTTTGTTTGTTTTTTTTTTGACATGTAACTGTTACAGTTTGTATTTTTGATAATAAATTATTAAAATGCACAGGCAGTCTGATTGCTGTTTTTATGTTATAATTAGCCTATAACGTTCCGGCCACTGATTTTTGTGTCCGTAAGCGCTGTATACTTTAAACGCTTTACTATTCTGTTTTAAGCGCTTCATTTTCATTTTGAACGCGCTAATATCATGCTTTAGCATTTTCTGTCATATGGAAGTGTTAAACTTCAACTTATACCTTTCCTTGTATATACGCAAGTTTTTATATTAATATCATAAATGAACGTTTATTCGACTAATCGCTAAAATGCAGGAGTGTTAGTCGACTAGGAATATCTTTAGTCGAGGGCAGCCCTAGTGACAGGTCATGTTGACATGTTTGTGGTTAGATATTGGACTCCTGCCAAGTACTGCAGAATTGCTGGTGTTTTCGGAATTAGTTGCTCATTTGATCTTGTACATTTAATAATCAAAATATGTCTGTTTCTATTTCTTCAGACATGTGATAATGCCAGATCTGCAAAATTCCATAAAGGGTCTCAGAGCAACCCCTATATCTATTCTCATCTATTTTTATTTTATTTATTTATTTATTTATTTTTGACATTTATCCAGTCTATGACATAATGGATATGTCCATTTGACCTTTTTCTTATTAGACCAAAACATAAGTTTGAGTGGGATGTAAGTTTTCCTATGTTTATTCTATAAAACGGACTGGGTCTTTGATAGTTTAGCTTTTTTAATTTTTTTATTTTTTTTTTTTAATTTTAATTTTTAATTAATAAATTTGTTATTCCTTATTCAAATTTAATCTCTAACATAATCATTGCTGGACTGCTTGGATCTCATTTTCTCAAGTTTTTGCATCAGTGTAAAACTGCTTGCTTTTAAGCAATTGAATAAAGTGCTATAGCTATAAATAAACATCTAACCGTCACTCTCAGCAGTGTGGGCGGCGTCAGATGTTCGTTTACAAGATATCGCTGGTAACGCATTTCGAACTTCATTTTACCCTTAAACGAAGAACGAAAAAAGATATATCGGGGGCTTTACTCTGTTCATTGGCTGAGAGGAGCAGCAGCAGCACATTCCGTTGAGTGTATGGCATCTGACAGACGTGAATAAGCGAGTTGCATGAGCACACAGTGTTGCAACGGACCAAACACTATATCTGATTCTCCTTTGTTATATATTTAAAGGGTTAGTTCACCCAAAAATGAAAATTATGCCATTAATGACTCACCCTCATGTCGTTCCAAACTTCCATTCATCTTCGGAACACAGTTTAAGATATTTTAGATTTAGTCCGAGAGCTTTCTGTCCCTCCATTGAAAGTGTTTGTACGGTATACTGTCCATGTCCAGAAAGGTAATAAAAACATCATCAAAGTAGTCCATGTGACATCAGTGGGTTAGTTAGAAGTTTTTGAAGCATCGAAAATACATTTTGGTCCAAAAATTACAAAAACTACGACTTTATTCAGCATTGTCTTCCCTTCCGGGTCTGTTGTCAATCCGCGTTCACGACTCCGCAGTGACGCCGCTCTTAGTTCTTCGTCTGTGTATTCAGATTCAAATAAAAATGGATGAGCAAAAAATTGCAAGTCTTCGTCTGTGTCGAAATCCTGAGACATGTTTGCGAAGGTTGTTTTGTTTACAGCGTGTCTCCCTCAGACTGTAAACGAAACTCTGGCGCACGGATAACACGTCAGCAGCGTCTTACGTCAGCAGTGTCACTGCGGAGTCGTGAACGCGGATTGATAACAGACCCGGAAGAGAAGACAATGCTGAATAAAGTCGTAGTTTTTGTTATTTTTGGACCAAAATGTATTTTCGATGCTTCAAAAACTTCTAACTAACCCACTGATGTCACATGGACTACTTTGATGATGTTTTTATTATCTTTCTGGACATGGACAGTATACCGTACAAACACTTTCAATGGAGGGACAGAAAGCTCTCGGACTGAATCTAAAATATCTTAAATTGTGTTCCGAAGATGAACGGAGGTCTTACGGGTTTGGAACGACATGAGGGTGAGTCATTAATGACATAATTTTCATTTTTGGGTGAACTAACCCTTCAAAGAATTTAGTTTGATTGTTTTGATTCTTATTATTATCGTGTGGTGATCACTTATAATAAAAATTACAGAGCTTTAGTTTATCGAAGAAACTTTATCAAGTTTCCGAACTTTCTGAATTAATATAATAAAAAATGTAGTCATTCAATATCATACTTTTTGTTCACTGACAATATATAGCCTATATATAGTAATATATTTATATATATATTGTGTGGTGTGTATATAATATATATATATTTATATATAAGAACATAAGATATATTGTATGTGTGTATATATATATATATATATATATATATATACAGGTCCTTCTCAAAAAATTAGCATATTGTGATAAAAGTTCATATTTTCCATAATGTAATGATAAATTTAAACTTTCGTATATTTTAGATTCATTGCACACCAACTGAAATATTCAGGTCTTTTATTGTTTTAATACTGATGATTTTGGCATACAGCTCATGAAAACCCAAAATCTCAAAAAAATAGCATATCATGAAAAGGTTCTCTAAACGAGCTATTAACCTAATCATCTGAATCAACTAATTACTCTAAACACCTGCAAAAGATTCCTGAGGCTTTTAAAAACTCCCAGCCTGGTTCATTACTCAAACCGCAATCATGGGTAAGACTGCCGACCTGACTGCTGTCCAGAAGGCCATCATTGACACCCTCAAGCGAGAGGGTAAGACACAGAAAGAAATTTCTGAACGAATAGGCTGTTCCCAGAGTGCTGTATCAAGGCACCTCAGTGGGAAGTCTGTGGGAAGGAAAAAGTGTGGCAAAAAACGCTGCTCAACGAGAAGAGGTGACCGGACCCTGAGGAAGATTGTGGAGAAGGACCGATTCCAGACCTTGGGGGACCTGCGGAAGCAGTGGACTGAGTCTGGAGTAGAAACATCCAGAGCCACCGTGCACAGGCGTGTGCAGGAAATGGGCTACAGGTGCCGCATTCCCCAGGTCAAGCCACTTTTGAACCAGAAACAGCGGCAGAAGCGCCTGACCTGGGCTACAGAGAAGCAAATTTTGCATGTCATTCGGAAATCAAGGTGCCATTGTCTGGAGGAAGACTGGGGAGAAGGAAATGCCAAAATGCCTGAAGTCCAGTGTCAAGTACCCACAGTCAGTGATGGTCTGGGGTGCCATGTCAGCTGCTGGTGTTGGTCCACTGTGTTTTATCAAGGGCAGGGTCAATGCAGCTAGCTATCAGGAGATTTTGGAGCACTTCATGCTTCCATCTGCTGAAAAGCTTTATGGAGATGAAGATTTTGTTTTTCAGCACGACCTGGCACCTGCTCACAGTGCCAAAACCACTGGTAAATGGTTTACTGACCATGGTATTACTGTGCTCAATTGGCCTGCCAACTCTCCTGACCTGAAACCCATAGAGAATCTGTGGGATATTGTGAAGAGAAAGTTGAGAGACGCAAGACCCAACACTCTGGATGAGCTTAAGGCCGCTATCGAAGCATCCTGGGCCTCCATAACACCTCAGCAGTGCCACAGGCTGATTGCCTCCATGCCACGCCGCATTGAAGCAGTCATTTCTGCAAAAGGATTCCCGACCAAGTATTGAGTGCATAACTGAACATAATTATTTGAAGGTTGACTTTTTTTGCATTAAAAACACTTTTCTTTTATTGGTCGGATGAAATATGCTAATTTTTTGAGAATTTTGGGTTTTCATGAGCTGTATGCCAAAATCATCAGTATTAAAACAAAAGACCTGAAATATTTCAGTTGGTGTGCAATGAATCTAAAATATATGAAAGTTTAATTTTTATCATTACATTATGAAAAATAATGAACTTTTATCACAATATGCTAATTTTTTGAGAAGGACCTGTATATATATTAGTGGTGGGCCGTTAACGGCGTTAACGTGCTG
The DNA here is from genome assembly GCA_028476615.1 of Culter alburnus. Lineage (NCBI taxonomy): Eukaryota > Metazoa > Chordata > Actinopteri > Cypriniformes > Xenocyprididae > Culter > Culter alburnus. Next base: position 41,733 of record JAOTNS010000871.1, read on the forward strand.
CGTTAACGCGAGACTCTTATCGGGCGATTAAAAAAATATCGCCGTTAATCTATTCTCAAAGTTGGGTTGGGAGCTGGGTCTATACTACGCAAGCTATGATGACTTTCATCTTGATATTTTAGCGCAGATGTATACCTAGCCGAATTGACCCTTCGCAAAGACCCGCCCCCCTTAGTTACTGTTGCTTTGGTCGACAAGCTGTGGCGCTGTCACGCCCGTCACGTCACACACAGTGATAAATGCATCACGGAGCAGAGGACACTGACAAGACAAAGCAGGTAACTTATGATATTTAACAAACTCCCAGCTTTAAAACTGTGTAGTTTAAGAAATTCAAACAATAAAACCCGTTTTCTTTAATGTGTTGTGACCATGGTCGTGACAGATTGCTGTAGCGCCTCAGCTCAAGAGGCTCGTAAACCGATCATCTCTTACTACGAGTCCATTTATAGCATCAAATAAACATGAATGAACATGAGAATCAATGTTGTTTCAAACGCGGAAAGATGTCAATATACAAAATATAATATACAAAAGTTTAACTCCACCGAGGTTAATCTTCTAACTCTGCTTTGTCGGACAAAATGGCGGATTACTTTTAGTCATTTGCTGCGTCCCAATTCGCCTACTTATACTACGCCCTAAAAGTATGTACTCTTTCTGTGAACAAAAAGTACTTACTTTTGAGTGTGTAGCAAAAGAGTAGACAAGCTTTGGGAATACTATCCGTCATACTATTGCGTCTTTGCTCTCTGTCGCATCCAGTCACGTAAACTGCCCTGTCAATCATCTTACATCCTCCATATTCATTTAGTTAATTTCCTACCGTATTGGAGAGAAATGCAGCACGTACTGCAGTCGCGAGTCTTTCATGTGGAGAACTCTCCTTATATTAATGCATAATGATGCATTTAAAGTTAATGGCCAATCAGATCTTTATAAAAAGTCCACATTGGTATTTGCAGATGAAAATCACATATAACATTAATAAATTTTCTATCAGTCTGAACTGATTATTAGTCACTCAAACAGCCTCTCAGCCTCTATCTTGCATATTCGTCATGTTTTGTAGTTTTTAACACTTTTTACTCGTGTTTGTAGTTCTGAACTGAATCCTCATCCAAAGCGCAATGGGTTGTGGGCAATATTAGCCTCTATAGTGTGCACGGATCCACACTTCGAAATCTACCGGAAATAGTAGACCATCCGGGGACTTTTGGCATACTCCTTTCAACATACTATGCTTTGGGACACACTTATTTAATCTCACATACTATTTAGGATGGATAGTACGGACATTGGGACGCAGGGACAATTTGGGTATCTCACATATTCTGAATGTCTTCGGCAGAATTCAAATGAGCCATTTTAATCTAAATTAATCTAGATTAATTCCAAAATTAATCTAGATTAATCTAGATTAAAAAAATTAATCTATGCCCACCTCTAATATATATATATATATGAGAACAGCTTTTTTGACATACGCCTGTATTATATTATATTGCATTAAAATCCCAGATCCAGCAGTATTGACAGGAGCGTGCGTTCATTGTTATGGTTCATCGTAGCTTAAGTTTTCCAGTTTATTAAGCACCTCCCGAAAAGGCATAAGGAGTGTATATTTGTTTGCTGTTACTTATATATTTTTTGATTCATTGTGTATGCAGATAATGATGTGAAAAGAGAGATACGGATAAGACTTTAATACATATTTTTATGGTACTTTATTCAGCTCTTACAGTGATTTCTGAAGTTAAAAAGGCAATTTCATCGTTGTTGATAATCATTAAAGCTGCAAATCATCAGTAAAGTTTTGGCCATCATTCGGACGGGGTCTGCTACAGATCACAATAGCTAACAAAGCAATATTATCTGAATAAGGGCATCTACTCAGACAGTTATTATTGTGTTTTGGTAGTGGTTACATCACCTTCTCCATGTCTCCGAGTCCCTCAGTGTCCAGCAGCACCAGAGTAGTTTCTGCTTTATCAGGGTGGGGCACACACCACATCCAAATGCCCTTCGTCTTGGACTCAACAGTGCTGCCCAATGCAAACCCTGTCCGACAGCACACACACATCATGGCTTATATGCATGCGTTCAAATGAGGTCTTAAGCTTTTGGATGTTATCAGATTTGCCTGTATAGATCTAACCTGTTTGTTGTCGTGCGAGGCGATTCATCAGGTAGGACTTCCCGGTGCGGTAGAGACCCACCACGGCCACCACCACCACTGGCTGCTCGATCTGCTCCAGGATCTGTAGAGCTGGCAGCGGCACATACAGCTTCCCATCTGACTCCGTGTCAATCAAACATACTGGTTTGTCCATGGTCACCGAAGAACACATCTGTCAAACAGATATGCACATTTAAAATCCTTTAAGTAACTGCAGTGCAGTAGTTGATAACCTCACTTGCTTAGTTGATTACTTTACCTTATTCAGTTAATTTATACAAGCTCTAATTTCCCTTAGCTTCTAACTCTGCTTCAGTCACTTCAGTCTCCAAGCTGTAATGCATATATGATGTAGAGTCTTATATACCCATATATCTTAGACACACTTTTACTTGATGCTTATTGGTCTAGAGCGAGTTTGGGGATGCTATTGGTCTCTCAGCATCTCTCTGGCTATTCTCTCTCTCTGACTTGCACCCCCTTCCAATGACTAAGCAAAAACAATGTTCAGTGGTTTCACTTTCAAAATCAGCAACTGCTTACTTGAAAACATGTGACAGCAGATAATGGAAGCTTGTAGAATCCTCAGTGTTTGTACGAGTCCATACAGAGTGTAAAAAAATAACAATGAAGCAGTGTTGAAGTTAGTGAGATAAGTGATTAATTAAATGATGATTGGCCATTAGTGATAAAGGAAAGAGTAGCAAGAAGAGAAAAAAGAAGAGATTAGCAGAAACAAAACAACTAAACCTTAATTATAGCAATGCAACCTTGGATTAAATCAACTGCAAAAAAAGAAGATATTAAATATCTCAAGATTTCACAGGAGGATGATTAAGCTCCAAAAACAGCATTACCATCTTCACTTATTACAAACTAGTTTGACTTTATTTCTTTCATACGTCTACAAAAGTTCTTAAAGAGAATCAACAGAGGTTTAGCTGTAGTTAATATTGATGGTGACTTTTAAATTAAATATTTTCAATTAAAGGGTTAGTTCACCCCAAGATGAAAATCACAAAGTTACAAAGGCAGCCAATGGAAGGAAATCAGTCTGTGTACCTTTGGTTAATTTATTTTCTTGTTTTTGTCCTATAAACAGAAAAACAAAGAAAGCATTCATTTATCACATATTCGACCCTCCTCATGAGCATAAATAAACAAATCTCGAGTCGTTTTTTAATATTTGTTTTAATCACACTTTGTTCTAATCCGCCAAACGGAAAAACAATAAAACCAAAATTGATAAACAGCTTGAATATTCGATCTCTACATGGGTGGGAATAAAACGCCCCTTTGCGCTGATTGGTCGACCAAAGATCAAACCGCGCCAAAACCGTGACAAAATTATACCCCAATATGTGATTTTTATGAAGACAAAATTCCCATACCCTTTGCCTCAGTGGAGGTTTGATATGAAATATTTCTCAATTCTCATCGACAGCAATGCGTTACAGCCGCCTCGCTGGACATTAACGCTTGTGGCTTAATCCTACTAAAATATCAACCAGGGAGAAACTACATTTTCTCGTCATCAACAGCATCTGATAAGGCAACATAAACAAGTGGAATGACAATATTTTTATGTTAAGCGTTTATAATGGTTTTCTATAAGTGGAAAACACTGAACGTTGAAAGCGCGTTGCCTTCATATTCGACCTGCTTGTCTGCATATCTTTATTGGTCATTTTAATATCAGTGTCTTTTAGGAAAATGCTTAATGTGTTATTGTGTTCATAGTGGGCTGCTTATAACGTGTAGTGAAGTTGCTCCTCCAATATCACCTACATTAAGCATTTTTCAAGCACTTATAATGTCCCGCTTCGAACGCGTTTGCCGCCAGTAAAGCATCTCTTGGACATGCGGCAGTATTGGACCCCTCGTGAGTGAGAATGGGGTGGAAATCAAAGTATTATCATGTTTCAGAGACATGGCTCTCGAAAGTGTGGGAGAAACAACAATTTTACAAAAGAACTTGTAAATTGACATTTCTTCACCTTTAATCTGTCCTTTTTTAATTTTGGTTCATAAAGATGCTAAACGTAATAAACAAAAATCTGAAAAGAAGTCAATATTTATTTTGTGCACATGAAATTTGAGTATGCGGTTTTAATTTAAATGTTGGTATTCACCATAGCATTTAAAAATACATCAACTGTTCATTTTTTTGTTTTTCTTGACATGGTTAAAAACGAAAAAGGAATGGATGCAAAAGTACACGGACCGAAATCTGACAGCATTCTGTTATCAAAAATATCTTAATTTGTGTTCTGAAGATGAACATAATGTATGCATTATGGTACACATCAGACAAGGAAATTTATAATGTTAATGCTAATTGCTGAGTCCATAAATGACTTGGTATGCAGAGCATTCACAGTTTATATGGTCGCATACCCCTGACATATATATATATTTAATAAAGTGAGGTTAGTGACACATGTAAAACGCCACCACCAGTAAATGAGTTTCAGTCAGGCCACTTTCATCAAATGTATATTTTTACAATGATAAATGCATACAGTTAGTGTTGGTGGTATGGATCTGTTCTGGGCAAACTCCACATGCCAACATGTTCCCCAACCAATACGATCATATAGGTCGTTTGTCACTTCCCTGAAATACGACCCATAGGAGCATTTACTAAAGTGGCGCCCCTATCGACAACAGGACACTTTCATTTTAATGCATTGTTCCCTTTTATCTGAGTCATATTTCAGGTTTTGCGTAGCTCAATTGGCAGAGCATTGCAATAACTGTGCAATCATGTGATCATGCGATTATGGGTTCGATCACAGGAAACACATGTGCTCATAAAGTGTAAATGCACTATAAATCACTAAGGGTAGGTTTAGGAATGGGGGTGGGTGTAGTTGTTAATAAAAAATTATTTTTGTTAAAGGTGCCCTTGATTCAAAAATTGAATTTATCTTGGCATAGTTGAATAACAAGAGTTCAGTACATGGAAAAGACATACAGTGAGTCTCAAACTCCATTGTTTCCTCCTTCTTATATAAATCTCATTTGTTTAAACGACCTCCGAAGAACAGGCGAATCTCAACATAACACTGACTGTTACGTAACAGTCGGGATCATTAATATGTACGCCCCCAATATTTGCATATACCAGCCCATGTTCAGGCATTAGACAGGGCAGGCAGAACGTCTGGATCTGCACAGCAGAATCAACAGACTAGGTAAGGCAAGCGAGGACAATAGCAAAAAAGGGCAGATGGAGCAATAATAACTGACATGATCCATGATAACATGATATTTTTAGTGATATTTGTAAATTGTCTTTCTATATGTTTCGTTAGCATGTTGCTAATGTACTGTTAAATGTGGTTAAAGTTACCATCGTTTATTACTGTATTCACGGAGACAAGAGCCGTCGCTATTTTAATTTTTAAACACTTGCAGTCTGTATAATTCATAAACACAACTTCATTCTTTATAAATCTCTCCAACAGTGTAGCATTAGCCGTTAGCCACGGAGCACAGCCTCAAACTCATGCAGAATCAAACGTTAACATCCAAATAAGTAATTTACTCACATAATTCGAAGCATGCATACAGCATGCATGACGAACATCTTGTAAAGATCCATTTGAGGGTGATATTAGCTGTGTGAACTTTGTAAATGGACTGTAATATAGTCGAGAGCTCGTGCGGCAGGGAAGACGCGATTTAAGGGGGCGTGGTCGAGTGTAAATCAGTGCATTGTTAATGATGCCCCAAAATAGGCAGTTAAAAAAATTAATTAAAAAAAAACTATGGGGTATTTTGAGCTGAAACTTCACAGACACATTCAGGAGACAGCTTAGAGTTATATTACATCTTTTAAAAAACATGTTCTAGGGGACCTTAAATGAAAATAGGAGAAATGGTGTAAAAACTCCACACGTTGCATTTAAATGAACACGGATTTTGATTGGTAAGGACAGTCATACGTCATTTCATGATGACAGACATAACACGACACTGTCATTATTTTTACGCCCGCAAGAGGGCGCATGACTTTAAAACGTACAGGTGCTGGTCATATAATTAGAATAACATCAAAAAGTTGATTTCACTAATTCTATTCAAAAAGTGAAACTTGTATATTATATTCATTCATTACACACAGACTGATATATTTAAAATGTTTTTTCTTTTAATTTTGATGATTATAACTGACAACTAAGGAAAATCCCAAATTCAGTATCTCAGAAAATTGGAATATTGTGAAACGGTTCAATATTGAAGACACCTGGTGTCACACTCTAATCAGCTAATTAACTCAAAACACCTGCAAAGGCCTTTAAATGGTCTCTCACTCTAGTTCTGTAGGCTACACAATCATGGGGAAGACTGCTGACTTGACAGTTGTCCAAAAGACGACCATTGACACCTTGCACAAGGAGGGCAAGACACAAAAGGTCATTGCAAAAGAGGCTGGCTGTTCACAGAGCTCTGTGTCCAAGCACATTAATAGAGAGGCGAAGGGAAGGAAAAGATGTGGTAGAAAAAAGTGTACAAGCAATAGGGATAACCGCACCCAGGAGAGGATTGTGAAACAAAACCCATTCAAAAATGTGGGGGAGATTCAGAAAGAGTGGACTGCCATGTGAGTGGGGTGCCATGTCATCTGCTGGTGTTGGTCCACTGTGTTTTCTGAGGTCCAAGGTCAACCCAGCCGTACACCAGTAAGTTTTAGAGCACTTCATGCTTCCTGCTGCTGACCAACTTTATGGAGATGCAGATTTCATTTTCCAACAGGACTTGGCACCTGCACACAGTGCCAAAGCTGCCAGTACCTGGTTGAAGGACCATGGTATCCCTGTTCTTAATTGGCCAGCAAACTCGCCTGACCTCAACCCCATAGAAAATCTATGGGGTATTGTGAAGAGGAAGATGCCATATGCCAGACCCAACAATGCAGAAGAGCTGAAGGCCACTATCAGAGCAACCTGGGCTCTCATAACACCTGAGCAGTGCCACAGACTGATCGACTCCATGCCATGCCGCATTGCTGCAGTAATTCAGGCAAAAGGAGCCCCAACTAAGTATTGAGTGCTGTACATGCTCATACTTTTCATGTTCATACTTTTCAGTTGGCCAAGATTTCTAAAAATCCTTTCTTTGTATTGGTCTTAAGTAATCCTAATTTTCTGAGATACTGAATTTGGGATTTTCCTTTGTTGTCAGTTATAATCATCAAAATTAAAAGAAATAAACATTTGAAATAGTCTGAAATCAGTCTGTGTTTAATGTAAAATACACAGGAAGATGTTACCACCTGCTGGGCATTGCTGCCTGTCGCACCTCCTCCAGTGCCCATGGGTCAGCTGCAGGGTCATCAGCCAGAAACCACCATTCACCAACGTTTCGCTCCTTTAATTCTGGAACGTCTCCTGGTGGCGGAGCAGTGACAGGGACGTCTCCCTGTCACCCCCTGCAGCTGATCGCTGTTCTCCCTGCAGCTGTTGTCTGGGGTTATGTGTTCTTCCCCCAACACCTATTGTTCCTCCTCAGCCAGAGCCAAAAGCTACCTTTCTCTGCCTCCTCTGCCAGATCCTTTGTTGCCCTCCTTAACCTCCTTCCAGTCACTCCTGCTTCCCTCAAGAGGCGTATGGTTGACAACCCAAGGAAACCATATTTCAGTAAATTACTTGCACAAAATTGTATCAGAAATACTTTTATTTCAACAATCAAAGAGACACAATCAAATTATACTCCACGAGAGTAATTTAAAATTACAACTCAATATCAAACTGAACTTTGTGAAGGCAAAACACACACACACCAACAAAATACCTTGAACACACTGTCACGGCTATCAATCATCAAACACTATTAAGGTTTTCAGATGTTTGTTTTCTCTTCCCTCTAATTTCAGCAAGTTTGGCATTATTTGCTGTACCAATGCTGGCAGGCACCACATGAGGACACTTTCTGCAACGCTGCTCCTGTGAGACAAACAAATAAAAGGCAAAACATTGCTGTTAGTAAGCAAAGTTGCCCACAGTCCATGACTACAAATCAAGTTAGACAAAACAGCAGCAACATGTTTGGGGATCTGGACTTCCAAATGGAACCAGAAAGTTTGACAGGAATTGTCACTATTGTGGCACTGAGCAAGAAACTTAAAAGGATTTGTTCACTTTGAAATGAAAATTAGCCCAAGCTTTACTCACCCTCAAGCCGTCCTAGGTGTCTTTCTTCTTTCTGATGAACGTAATCTGAGAAATATCCTGACGAATTCGAGCTTTATAATGGCAGTAATAGTGACCAATGAGTATGAGCTGAAGAAAGTGTCTCCATCCACATCCATCCATCATAAACACACTCCACACGACTCTAGGGTTTAATAAAGGCCTTCTGAAGTGAAGTGATGCATTTGTGTAAAAAAATATCTATATTTAAACAAGTTATTAAGTAAAATATCTAGCTTCTGCCTTCTGTATTCAATGTACGAAGAAAGTGTAAAACTCTTGCAGTTCACAAAGCATACACTACGTCCTACACCTTCCCTATTCAACTTACGGAAAAAGTGTAACTGACATCATCACAATTTACACTTTCTTCGTAACTTGAATATGGATTGTGATCTGGCGGAAGCTAAATATTTTACTTCATAACTTGTTAAATATGGATTTTTTTTTTATTTTTTTTACAAAAATGCATCGCTTCGCTTCAGAAGGCCTTTATTAACCCTCCTGGAGCTGTGTGGAGTATGTTTATGATGAATGGAATCACTTTCTTCAGCTCATACTCCCGTTCACTGCCATTATAAAGCTTGGATGCATCAGAATATAGCAAAATAAAATATGATAAAGCAATCTTTTACACCCATTTACCAACTTAACTACTATGGGATTACAAATTTAATAATCTGTTGATCCTACATCCTGACATAACCTCACATGAATTACTAAGGTGAAGTATATTGTATTTAACATTTTTTGGTAAAGATAATGACATAAGCAGATCAAGGCAGGCAGCCCAGATGTCTGTGAAATTAACCTTTTGTCATTTGGCAGGACAAGCTCAAGTTACAGCGGTGCTTTTGTCTCTATGATAATGTAAAGGTATGGGCGACACTGTCAGACTGATTGGATTAGCACCTATGCATTTGAATGACACAGCTGATTAGATCATGGCTGAGAAATGTGGGGAATGAGCTGATTTCCTGCACTGCATTTGCATGCGTTGTTTAGGTTTTCTCCACCTCTACTCTATGTATCCCTCCCCCTTGAATGTATATGAACTACCAAGTACAATGCCTTAGTTAGATTTTGGATGACTACAGCGACACACCTGGTCCTGGTCTATGCTTCTGAGATTTCCAACACTACCTCCTGTGTACATATGATCATCTAAGCTGATGAATTTAATGTTAATGATGCATTTTGCAAAGCCATAATGCCAGATGTTTGAGGTTGGATAACTTTCAGGTTTCTTGCCATATACTTGATAATGCAATTAAATAATTACCAGTAATTATTAAATTCTGTGTCTTAACTTTACATAGCAAGTTGAATAATAATATTGAACAATAGCAGTTCTACAATAATTTTGAAAGTTTGAAGTGCAAAGACAGTAAAAACTACTAAAATAAAACCACCACACAGTTTGATAGCTGGCTGCTGATTCACCACAACAGTAAAATAACTAGTACGTCTCTGAGCATTTTTCTTACTTTTTTGTCGTCATTTCTCAATTTTTCGTTTTCCTCCATTTTTTTTCAGTCTCTTTTCACACACACACACAGTCTCTGTCGAGGTTGTGCTTAATACTCATCAACAGCCATTCATTTCTCTGTGGTTTAAGAATCACTGTCCTTTTCCTTTGGGCCTGTCAAGAAACAAGAAACAATGGAAATGATACGCTCTCATCTTCTTAGATATTTGTCTTCTTACCTCAATAAATGTAAACAGATGAACATGACTGTACCTGAAGGCGAGGGAGGCAGATCTCAAAGGAGATATGTTAATACTTTATTTTAAGGGTCCACAATTATGCATGTGTTATGCACATACACACTAGTAATTAGTGATTAACTTAACATATAGGCTAGTAAGGGCATATTAGCCATTATTTAAAGTTTATTAAACATTTGAAGGATCCACAATAATGCATAAATAAACAAAAATAAGTTAGTAATTAATTTTTGTGTAGTAACATACTTCAATTAAATAAACTGAACATAGTTACTAGCTTCTTATTGTTTAATTAGTGCTGGTTTTATTTACACATTTTATTTATAAAAGTGTAACAAAATTTGACCTATTTTAGCTTTAGCCCAACTTGACCTATTTTTTAGCCCAATTTTAGCTTTAGCCCATGTGCTAGTTAGTTCAGCTCGCGTTGTGTGCACGCGGCCTACTCAAAACGGCACAGAATGATTCATTTTAGAAACTTCGACATGTTATTTACATTATATTCGGATTAATATCTGGAATTTCACTCACTAAAGCAAAACAGAATCATACCTTTATTCACACAAGGAAGATTACTCACAGTGCTTCAACACTGTGGGATCCGCTCCGTCTCACTCTTCTCTGTCTCGGTCACTTCAAAACTTCAGGCTGACGCTTCAAAAGTTTCGCTTTCAGCGCAGTCAATCACATTTCCAGTTAGATCAGTGGATTTTCTGGAGAAACGCTCTGTTTCAATCACATTTCCAGTTAAATTAATAAACGCTCTGTGCTGATCTGCTCTGATTCTCTCTCATCTCACACTGAAAGCAGCGCCGACGCGACCAGTGGGCGGGACTTATGAATGCGCCGCTACTATAGAACCTGTCGGTACACGATCCGTTCCACCTGCACGATCCGTTTCACGCATGCGCGTAATTACGTAGTAGAAAACGTCACGTTTTCCTACACTATCGGTACCTACCCTAATGAAACACTTGACGGCAAGGCGGCATAACTTGCGACATATTTGTGTAACGTTAGTTGTATTGTTTAACATTTAACAGCGGGTCTATTTCGATGCTTTTAAATGTAGCTTACGCTATGCATTACGATGTGTTTACGTGGTTGCCAATCCAAAATAATAAAGGAGTTGTGAGTCGTTACATGAACATACATGATCAGTTTCCTCTATACTCTCCTTTGCGATTCATGGCTGGTATAAGGCTTAACTTACTTAACTTGCCGTGTTTTGGTCTGAGGTCAGTATTATTGTCAAAGACGGTTTGTGTCATTTTTTTTATTAAAAGCTGCTAATAGTTAACTTTTAAGTTAAGTAATTTTGTATTAGTATGGGTCTATATAGGCTAATATATCTATATAATCTAAATGAGGAAAATAACCCCTTCAATGTTGTTTACAGAAGACAAAATAATATGCATTTCTGCCAAGACTGCACTTACATAAAGAAAGAACTACAAACAAGTGTGGGGAAACATTATAGAGTATTTCAAACTGACAATGGAAATGACTTGAAAGAAGCATGTGTGCACACAGAAGTTTTATTTAAGAGTAAAAATTCTCTCTCTCTCTCTCTCTCTCTCTCCCTCCCTCTCCCACACACACACACACACACACACACACACACACTCTCTCTCCCTCACACGCACTCTCTCTCACACACACACACAGAACGGATCGTGCAGGCAGTCGCAAAACAGAATTATCATTTGCGCATGTGCGTTTTCTAAAGAGTCTACTACGCATGCGTAGAACGGATCGTGCAGGTGGAACGGATCGTGTACCGACAGAACCCTTAATCGCCTACGTCACTGTGACGTCACAGCTCTAGCTGGAGGCAAAACATAAATAAGAACTAATAGCGGGCGCGCTAAAAGTTTGAGGTTTTGACTTTAAAATGTCGTCTTCTTGTGTTTTTGGCTGCCAGAATAGAAGGAACAGGACTTTTGGTTCAAAACTAAAGTTTTACCAGATCCCGGCAGACATTCCTTCACAGAAATCAAAAAGATAATTGTGGTTGAAAGCAATACGGCGTACAGACTGGACGAGCGATCATAAATAATACTCGTGTTTGCAGTGCACACTTCATATCAGGTAAAATAATCGATGCATATGTAATGGTGTGTTGGTTTTATCTAGTACAAATCAGCAAGTTTCTGTTTTATAGGTGAAAAGTCACTGTTAACAGAGTAGGCTACGCGCAAATAAGACACAAACAACTGTGTACTCTTTCCCATACTCCAGTCGCTCTGACTGGCACACTTTTATTAATCATAAGCACGTGTAATCATTCAATCAATGATTAGGTCACATGACATATACTCGCACTGTGATTGGAATGCCTGTTACAAGGGGGAAAAAAAAAAAAAAAGCTGGAAAATAAGTACAAAAAAATACAAATGAATACAAATGAGAGCATAAATCTTATAAATCTTAACACCCCCACTTGCTCGAACATTGTCATTTCATCATCTTAACATAAGTACACAAATTCATACACCGAACATAAACAAATAAAATTTCATTAACTTAAGATTGTTGTGGTTTTGTTAGTACATCTGCACCATATCATCAGTTGGACAGTACTCCAGACTAATTATGCCTTCATTATCATCGATCTTACAAAATGGTATTTAATGTCCACATGTTTACATCTCTGTCTATGCACAGGATTTTTGCTAAAGCTATAGCACCCTGATTGTCTTCATAGACTCTAGACTCATACTTCATACCATCAATGTTTTCTAGCAATTGTTGCAAGTAAAACTCCTGTACAGTTGCGGCTAAAGCCATATACTCAGCTTCACAAGTGGACAGTGCAACAGTAGGCTGCCTTTGGTCTTCATGAGACCAACGGACCATTTTGTTTAAGCTAATGCAGTAACCCGTAGTGCTTCGTCTATCACTTACATCAGCTGCCCAATTCGCATCACTATCAGTTCTCATTTGCACCTTTTCTGTAGCACAGTTCTTTGTCTTGGGTGCCTTTCAAATATCTTAAAACATGCTTGACAGTATTCCACTGTTCTATGGTTGGCTTCGTAAAGTATTGTGACAGTTTACGTACTACAAAATTAGGTTGGTCTTGTATGTTGCCAGGTAGTTAAGCTACCTACTGCCTCCCTGTATTTCTGACATCATTCATTATTCTCAGCATCATCAGAATAGTTAGTTTTGTTCGCAGGGAGTAGCTCTGGGACTTACAATTTTTCATGTCAAATCTCTCAAGTATTTTTCATATACCCATGTTGTGACATTTTAACACAATCAACATCTTGTACATAATCAATGCCAAGAAAATGTGTCAACTTCCCAAGTCTTCATTTTAAACTTTGACATGAGCATCACTTTCACATTTTTAAGCACATTCGATCACTGGCAGCAATAATCAAGTCATCAACCCATATGATTATGAAAACTTTCTCAGTTTCTGTAACCTTTGTGTAAACACAATGATCAGCTGGATTTTGAACAAACTTGATTTCACATAAATACTCATGCAAACATTCTGTTCCAATTCCTGCCTGACTGTTAAGTCCATACAGTGATTTCTCCAGTTTATACACCAGTTTTCATTGTCTTAGATTTTACCTCATAACCCTCTGGCTGTTCAATATATATTTCACATTCTATTGGTGCATGTAAATATGCTGTCTTCACATCCATCTGATGAACAATCAAATTTTCCTGCACTGTATCAACACTCTGATGCTAGTCATACTGGCAGTTGGAGAAAAAGTCATCATAGTTCACACCTCTTTCTTGACTGTACCCTTTGGCAACATATCGTGCTTTGTATTTGTCTGATCATCATATCTTTCTAATTGCATAAACCCATTTACCCCCACTAATTCTTTACCTCAGGTAGATTGTCAGGGTAAAGGTCACATTCTTTTAATGATTGCATCTCCTCATCCATCGCTTTAACCCAGTTATCACGTTCACTGATGCAACAGCTTCTCTGTATGTTTGGGGTACATTACATACAAGTCTGTAACAAGAATCAATGTAAGTTACATCACCTTCAAAACCACAAACATAATCATCTAAATAACCTGGCCTTTTCCTCTCCCTCTTCCTTTCTCCTTTCTTCAGGTTCATCTTCATCTTTTTGTGTTTGGTTATTGCACACTTCTGGTTCTTTTACTGTGACCTGTTCCTGTGTGCTTTGCAAATTTACTTCAGGGCTTTTTCTGGATTCTCTAGGATTATACAACCCCAATATCATCATCATCAATCGATATGTCTGCCTCAATACTCTTTTTGGGTACAAACTCAACTAGTCTGTTTCTCTGTATTTTCTTGCTAGTAGGATAGTAGATCATGTATGCTGGACTATTCTTGTCGTAACCAACAAAAATACCTTTCTCACACCTTGAGTCCAACTTTCCTTTGTCATGTCTGTAAGCATAACATGCTAATCCGAATTTCTGCATTCTAGAAATGTTAGGTTGTTTGCCTGTTAACATGAAGTAAGCGGTCTGTTTAGTGCGATGTTGAAACATCTGTTTCTCACTACAGCAGCTGTATGGACTGCATAGGTCCACAACATTTTTGGTAATCCACTTTCTATAGCATGCACTAGCCATGTCAAATAAAGTTCTCCAATTTCGTTAAGCTGTGCCGTTTTGGTGTGGCGAGTATGTGCTGAGGTATCATGTCTGATACCCTTCTAATTAATAATGCTTGGTACTCTCTTCCTGTGAACTCTATACCATTTGTCAGACCTAATGCACTTAACCTTTCCATATGGAGCCATGTCAGCAAAGAATTTTTTCTGTGGCTGTCACTGTATCACTCTTATTTTTCAAGAATATACAAACACAGCACTAGAATAATCATGTAAAAGATAACGCATACCTTGACGTCTCGGGACATGGGGTATATAGGCCCGGCTAAATCTGTGTGTACCATTTCTAGAGGTGCTTTGGCTCTGCATCTGGCCTCTGTTCCTAGTTTGAACAAACTTTCCTTGTGTGCAAATTCACAAAGTGGGATAGTTTCACCTTACTCTTAATTTCCATACCATCAACAACCTTCTCTAGTTTAATTATATCTTCATAATTGCAATGACCTAAATCTCTCATGCACGTCTGCAGTCATAACACTTCTTACATTGGTCACCACATTCATGTCTATTGTGTGCAAATAGTACAGTTTGTTATGCACGTGTATGGGGAATTGGTACCGTCTCTATGGTAGCAGAACGTTCTTCCCTTCTCTGAAGATCACCGTTGCTCCGTTCGAGGTGGCTGCCTTCACAGAGAAGATGTCTTGAGGATATGTTGGGATGTATAGCGCGTTTCGTAGCATTGCTTTGAAGCGTCGTCCTCTGCTGTCAATCAAACATACTTCCGCGTCCCCTCTGTGTTTGGCGACCCCGTTGCACGAGTGCCATCAGCCAGTTCCACGCAGTGTGTGCTGGCTTGGAAACTGCTGTCGAACCTCTGAAACTTCGCGATGTCCGTGATGATATGTGAAGTTGCACCCGCATCCACCATTAGGCCTCTCCTTCTGACATCATGACCCCACACCTCAGCGTCGCTTGCCCGAAAAGCATACTCTTTGTCACCAGCCTCTCGGAACTTTTCTCACGTTGTCTCTCTGCTTTCTCCGTCTGCAGGTTGCATCGCGGTGAGTGGTACTTTTACACTGACTGCACCAAATGTTTACGTTGGCATGCCTTGCTTTGTGGCCTTTTGTCCACACCTGTAGCGACAATGTCCACACTGTAGCCCCACAATCAGTTGAAGCGGTTTTCGTTCCAGGCTGCGCTCGTGCTTCATTACGTTATCCCGGATGCAGTTGTTCGCATATTTTCAATGTCCTCTAACTTCGGAGTCTTGTCTTAAATTCGGCAAAAGTCATTTTATTCATCGGTCTGAGTAACATGAATAGAAAATGGCTTAAATGTCTCTGGAAGTCCTTTCAGAACCATTGCTATAGAAGTCCGTCACCTCAGATTTCACTTGCATTTCTCAAAGCAGTGATTGCAGTCTCAGCTCTGATGACTATTCCGTAACACTTCTCACTGGGCGACTTCTGCAGTGAAGTTAGCTCTGTATACAAACTTATGACCCGGGGCTTCCCTTTCCCAGCATAATATTCACGCAGAATCTTCGCGCCTCTCGTCCGTCATCTGCTGCTTCTCTCATGACCAACGATAAACTTTTATCATCCAGAAAACTGTATAAGCTCCGCGTTAGGGCTTCGGCGTTTTTTTCGCTGTCTTCATCATCTTCGTCATGGTTCATTTAAAATAGTCTCTTTCAATCCGTAAACAAGGTGGCCCAAAAAATTCGTCTCCCATAACTCATAATTCTTTCATCACGTCGAAGCACCCAAGTCTGACCGCGGCTTGTGTGGTCGCTTTCCTTCTACTACTCATGTTGTAAGTAGGCATTGTCTCGGGTTTTAAATCAGGTGCGCGCGATGTAAACCATTGCGACCTTCACGCCATATACTATATTACGTTATCTGGGCCGAACTGTTAACAGAGTAGGCTACGCGCAAATAAGACACAAACAACTGTGTACTCTTTCCCATAACTTCCAGTCGCTCTGACTGGCACACTTTTATTAATCATAAGCACGTGTAATCATTCAATCATGATTAGGTCACATGACATACTCGCACTGTGATTGGAATGCTGTTACAGGGGAAAAAAAAAAACAAAGTGGGAAAATAAGTTACAATAAAAACAAAAATGAATAAAAAAGGCAGATAAATCAATAAATCTTGAACAGTCACCAACCTTCAGCGCACTAGCTGCTAAATGTTAAAAAACATACAGCGATAGATGTGAGTGCCATCCTTTGATGAATGGTTTCTCTTAAAATAATCCACAATTGCCTGCCATAATCATAGTTAGCCCAGCGTTAGTGGGTTACATTAGACCATAAGCCTTGACAAAATATTCGCCAGAACCACCCTGAAAGTACTTCAATTATATGTTTCTAGGAAATATCCAAAACTGAAGTTAATTTACAAAAATAGCTGTCCCGGTCCCGGCAGAGTCAGTGACTGTACATATTCGGACAGTTTGCAAACCTTCTTCTGATCTATTGTTTAATAATCTCCTCCTAAAACATGCTAGCTTACGCTTGTCAATGGAGTCCAGCGTATCTTTTTGCCTCCAGCTAAGCCCCGCCCACAGGAAACGGTGCAATGTTTACAAACTTTTAAGGGGTATATTGAGTGCCCCAGGGATGACGCATTTGTGTAGGCAAAATCCGGGAAGCGAGGTAGCATTTTAGGACTTACGGTTCCAACGCCATAAGTCTATGGTTTTTTGAATGGGTTTTGCCTAAATCGCCGAAAATAAGGGCTGTGGTTAACAAAGCCTCTAAATACTTCACCGTTTTGATCTATGACATAAAACCACCAGTTATAACCCACTCTTGATTTTTTTAAAACTTTTACTGTGTCTTAAAATCGTGAGGTTGCTAACAAATGCTAAAAAGGGACTACGTCCTGGGCGGGGACCATTAGACGTTATCATTTAAAAACGGGGACATTTGGACAGCATTCCTCATGGAAAAGTGGATAAGTATATTCTACACAGGGCAGATAAACAATCAGTGAGCATGTTTGTTAAAGAAGTTTGTTTTCTAAAATAAAGTTTGAGGAAGCTTGGTGGTGGTGACGTGATCCGCGACCATGGTGTGCTTAGTCCGTTTATAGCTACTGTTAGCCTTATATCTGCCGACCTTTATTTAGGCTTCAAAAAATATATAAATGTTGTGAACTTGTAAAGATTATCTTGATAGACAAAACATGTAAGTGTCATAACCCTTTGCTTCTAAACATACTAATGGACACTTCAAGAAGAAAGATGGCATTTTACTAAAGAAGTTTTCATCTAGTGGCACTTTCAATAACCTAATAATGTTGAATTTTGCAAATGTCCATTTTTCACATTTGCTAATGCAGTTCTGGCCTTAAATGAGTTAGAACCATGAACCAGAAGAGTTTGTGATTATCTAGATCACATTTATCTTGATTCATAATGATAATGGCATTAATAGTTGCATGATGCAATTCTTGAACCTTTGAAACAGATGTTCCTCTTTCAAAGGGAATCTGGTAAGAAGAACAAACAGGGAAGCTGTTGATCTAATAGTTTAACACTCACTCTTAGTCTTTTTGTCCTTCTCAGTCAGTTTTTTGTCAGCCTGCAGAATTGCTTCTGATTCCACAGACTTCTGCTTCAGAAACTCCTCTAGGACCTCTTCAGCCTTGTGAAATACACACATACACACAAAAAAAATGCATAATTACAATGATGATGGATGAAATTGATCATATTCCAGTGATGTTGTGTAAAATGGACCTTGACTTCTTTATTGGCCTGGCTGTTATAATTCTTCACAATGTCCCCCAGATCCTTGCAGAAGAGATCATAGCCACCAGGTTTGGCATAGAAACCCTGCTTGACTTTTTCTGTCATTGGCTCAGAGAGGGATGACAAGAGATTCCTCACATTGACTCTTTGAAGCTTGCTCGTTTGGCACAGATATCGATCAAGAGTTTATTAATGTTTCCTAAAAACATAACATGCAGCTTGTAAGTAGCAGATTTATAATTAATAGATTAATGAGTGCTGTAGAAGTGCAGTTCATTGTTAGTTCATATTAACTAGTTAATATAAAGTGTTACCTTTTATTTTAATAAACATCAAAAATCTAAAAGGTTTGCATCATACCGGACACCTATATGAAAACTTTAAAGTTGGTTTTGTGACGTAAATCTTCTCTTTAAAGCTATGAAGGTAGAAACATTAATCCCAATGTGTAACTTAGAGACGGTCCCTAAATTTGCGAATATAGCAAATTTTCAGCGTCAAAACAACTTCATGCCAGTATCTGCTTTCTTGGAGCCTCTATAGTATAACTTACATCACAAATGAGGTGAGAGTTTGGTCTTTTATATCACTGTACGAGTCCATTAAGCGTGTTAGAGTTTTATATGTCCTGATGGCAGGGGAATCCTGTGACGGATGAGGGAAACCCTAGTATTACAACACAGCGCAGTATATAAAGTTAAGGAAACTAAACAACAGAGAGAAATATATATCTACCTCAGATTTAACATGACCTGTACACCAGCTTCAGAGGATAACGTTTAATCTCGTTCACTGTAGAGAAAGCTGTAGCCTGCACAGGGAAAGTAACCATGAAGACACCGAATTAACATAAATGCAGCTTTTGTGTCTTATCAGCTTTTCTGCATTTATACTGCCCTGATAATCATCACACATTCACTTACAGCTTGCTCTAATTCTTAAATCTGTTTTATGAATGATGACTTACTAGCTGTGCTCTGGTCTTAAAGTCCCTGTAAAGTCAATTCTGAGAATTCTTTCTAAACACTTTTAAATTGTACAAAATGTATTTGCTGGAAACAATACAAAAGGCTGTGAACTTGGGAAGGCTTAAATGTGAAAGTTTAGGGTTTTTATTAAACAACACGTTTGTCACCACTTGTCTCTCTCAGGATTTTTGGGCAGAGCAAAAAACGGGGGTCTGAGGACGCACTGGAGCCCTCCGAGATAGCCCACCCCACCACTAATAAGGCTGTTTAGATGCGCCTGCCTCGCCTGAAGAAGTGCCAGCCGAGAGAGTAAGCGGCCTCTGCAGGTGAGGGGGAGAGGCGTTGAAAGAAGTGCAGGCAAGATGAACACAGTCTTTCTCGTGTGGAGCAGGACACTGCGAGAATCCAGCGGTATCGCGGGGTTCACACTGGTGCACTGTTTGGTGTGTTTGTGATTAAACTGGATTGAATTTTAAGTTCTGTGCCTTTTATATGAAAAGAAAACCCAATATGATGACAATCTCCCTAAACGATCTTGGTATTTATTGCCATTCGAAGATGTGTTCAAATCATTTTTATTTTAAATTCCAGACTTTTTTATAATTTTTTAAATATGATGAACAAAATACATAAACATAGAGAGATCACACTGTCATGCGACTTTTCTTTTGGAATATTGACACATAATGATACGCATAAATCATTGGTATTAGTGTTTCAAAATCATAAAAATCTTTAA